>JARYHS010006152.1:0-22860 GCA_031002005.1 Vandiemenella viatica
TAAATCTCATTTAATAGCTAACACATATATCAAAAACTAAGGGTATCATATAATGGTAGTAGGAATTATTATGAAAAGCTTATAAGGAGAAACGAATAAGTCATTTTTAAAGACATCTTTAGTTATATGAATACGAATCGGTTAGATTAGAGTATTTGGTTAGGATTTACATAAATAAATGCATTTACTTTAGATGACGGAGACTACATTTTTGAAAACGGGTAATTGTTATTTATTTGGACTAATACAATTCGCATTACGTTTCTCTGAGTTTTAATAAACTTCATTGTTTCTTATCGTCTGCCAAAAAAAATCTTAGGTTATGGTTTAACCTAGTTTTTATAACTGATACAGATAAAAATAGCGTAAATATGAATCCCCTTCTCCTTACATGAATTTCTGCGTCTAGTTGTCTTGTTGTAAATAAACGAAAAGCAAGATGATGAACAAATGTACTATGGTGGCTATTGATTGGCGAGTGAAGGCTGGCACGTGACCTTTCGTAGCCAATAGCTATACTAGCTATATACGACATTTATTTATTATTTTATTTATTTATTTGACTTAGGTCTTGAATAGACCATACAGTCAGCCTGGTAAAGTAACAAGGTAATAATATTAATAGTATATAAAAATATGCAGATACATTAAATATGTAGGTCACTGTCTTTGATATAATACTTGATGATACAATAGATTCTGTTGTTATTTGTAGCGAGTAGTACTGCAATGTTAGTTGGAAATGGCTGCTGTGCTCGCACAAGAGACTTGATGATGTTGATTGCTGTTGTTGAAATTGGAACAGTTGAAAAATAAGTGATTAAGGTCCTGTTTTCCTGTCCGTTGCATGTGCAGTAAGGTGTGTTTACCGCCTTGATGCGAAAAAGATGACTACGGAAGGCGCCGTGGTGGAATCTCATACGAATAATAGAAGTAATGTACCGTCGTTGAGTATTCCATCTTGAAAACCAAGGTTTTCGTGGAGGGTAGGTCTGAACTAGAGCGTACTGTATTTTATATAAGAGGATATAACATATGCTACCACCCCAATTATGTAATTATTTATCATTTAAATATTATTTTGTTAATTGTAACTAATTATCATTCAAATATTGATTGTAATGATGTACACGATATAATTTCTAAGCTCGAGGAAAACCCAGATTAACAAAAATTGTCAGTGGGTAGTATATCATTGAAAAGAATGAGATAGAAAATCTTTGGTCTGGTGAGAGAGATTCTTAAAAGAAAAAAACGAGGAAAGTGTGTGTAAAAAGCTATAGGTGTTGTACTGTGTCGCAGTAACATTATATGAATGTATAGTAGTTCGGGAAGTGTTGTACTATAATTGTATTTTGTTTTGGTTGCGAGCTTTGAATTGACTATTTATTAAAACAGTTGAGAAAATATGCTAACAACTTGGTGTTGTAACTTATGCAGAATTAGCGACCATTTGATGAGCTATTTTATTACCATTGAATATCTTTAAATATTTTTAAAAAAGGTGACCTCTACTCTGTATACGTGGATCAAAAGACAACTTATTTAGGGCCAGGTCGCCATAAGATCTACAGAGTTTCGAGCAAATAATTAATGGGATTTGCTCTACTTCAATTGGATGAATTTTAACTGTTTGGAGGTTACAAGGACTAGCTTCGAGCACGTAAAAAATGACGGTTTGAACGCAATTTTCTGGCGGTTCATTTTTTTGCAGTTGCTTAATTACACGGAATTGTTATTACATAATGCTGATGGTCATGATTTTGTAGTCTTCTACATATTTAATTTGCGGTTCACATGGCAATACAGTAGTAACTTCTACTGAATTAATGACGACGAAAGTATGTAAGCAGTGAAATTAAAAACAAATTACGAATTTCAAAAACTTTTGCTATCCATATAATATCAGTTTATTCCTGGTCCAGGCACAATTCAGAACGATAAATATGTAACTACTTCCAGCCGAATTAATTAATACTTTTAGTAACATGGTGCTTATGAAGCAAGTTTAAATGGTTTGTAAAACTGATTTCAGAGCGAATTATGCTGTAACAAAATGTGTCAGTTGCTATTCTGGTTAACGTAACCACAACCTGCACTAATATTGCATTCCAAAATCATAGCTTCTATTACCCTCATATAAATAACGACGGGAAGCTCCTTTGGGGATAGTCGAAATTTATTCCGGAAAGCTTGTATGGAAAAGCGAATAACGATCATTTTTAACGATATTTTCGTGGTATGAGTATCATACTGTGCTTAGATAATCGGAGTATTTGATTATAATTTATTTAAATAAATGCATTTTACTTTAAATGACGGAAAGTATAATATCAAAAACGGAATATTGTCATTTATCTGAGTGATACATATCGCGATTCATACATTTCATGTAAACTTTCTCTGAGTTTTCCATAAACTCCATTGTTTCTTACCTTCTGCCAACAAATTTCTTAGTTTTTTTATACCTAATTCTTATAACTAATACAGATAGTATAACGCAAACATGGAATACGCTTCTCCTTTTATGAATTTCTGCATCTAGTTGTCGTAAATAAACAAAAATAAACATGTAAATATAAAGGAACGTACCAATTGTAACTGTTGTTAGGGTTCTTTTGGTGGTTTAAATTACTGCATTAATTAATTAAAAAGTCCACCAAACAGGTTATGTTTGAAGATGTCTGTTTTATTGTGATCCAAACAACAAGTCAGCGATATTCACTAGTATAGGTACAATACAGAGATGCACAGTCGCAAACTCAACTGAATGATTGAAACTCTCTGTAACACTGAATACTATCAACTAAACTGACTTACTAACTGAATGCATAATGAATTTCTCTGTCCAGGCGATCTGTTTATACCATGGAGGAAGGAATAAAATGGAGACTACGCAAGAGACCTTTGCCACGCATGGAAGTGAAGCAGGTCGGCGGAGGAGTGGGGGGGCATGGCCGGAGTGGTGGGGACTTGACCGCTTCCCAACAAACACGGGGAGTATGGTTTAAACACCTCAAGGGGACTCTAGGATAAACGTGACGCCGCAATCTGGTGATGGATTATTATGTAACTCGATGAGACAAATAAAAAATGAAGAATAAAATTTTTTGATATCCTGCTTAGTTTTCGAGATATTCTGTCTCAAATGTGAAATGGTTTTGGTTGAAATTCAGAAGAAAAAATTATTCAAAGTCAAATTTTATGATGAATTTTTATTTAAAAAGACGAGACAAATAAAAAATAAAGAGTAAAATTTTTCGATATTTCACCTAGTTCTCGAGATATACTGTCTCAAAAGTGAGGTGTCTTGAGTTGAAATGCAGAAGAAAAATTTCGCAAAAGTCAAATTTAATGATGGATTCTTATGTAACACGACGAAAAAACTCGATAATAAGGAATAAATGTTTTCGATATCTTGCTTAGTTTGGGGGATATACAACAACCAAATTGAGGGGTTAGGTTTGGATGCAGGCTGGACCAAAAATTAATTCTGTCAAAGCCACAATGATTACATGGTTGACATGCAGAATGGATATTTCAGTTTTATTACTACCACTTGTGGTTAGTCTGAAATGTGTCCTAGACCAGAAAAAAGTAAGAGGACCCACTCTAGGGATGAGCAACCCAGACATTTTGTAGGCTGGTACCAGAAATAAAATGTTTCCGCATAATTTATAGTTAATATAAAGTGTATCAACAAAAAGTAAAGAGTGATACTTTACTATAATGTATGGTTGGCATCATGCGGTGTTCTTTTAAGTAACTTCAAGCAAGTGTGCTCCAATCATAAATGCGATGATGAGTCACTGTCTGAACAAGCCTATACTTTTTTCAACAAAATAACTTATCACGCTAGAAGAACTCTACTTCAACTTCTGTTTAAAAGGGCAGAGGCTTTATTATTACCTTTAAAAATAAAAGAGCCGTTTCACAATTGTTGCTATTACAGGAATGTACAAGTAACTTTATGACACAGAATTTGATTCATTATTTTCCTTTACTTCACATTATTAATAATGAATTAACATGTGGTTAAAGGTAGGGACCGTGCACAAACTACACGGCCTGGTCCGGGGGGGGGGGGGGTGCTGGAAGGCTACGTTGAGCTATGTAGGGAGAGGGGGGGGGATTCCAAGCCAGGCCACGTAGCTATCCTTTCATAAAATTTGTCACAGTTAAAATGAGGAATGGAATTCACAACAGCATGTGAATATTTATTGGTTTAATTCTAGATGGCGATACCGCTATAGCACCTTTCTGCCACACGCAGCTATCAAAGAATTATCCGTACCACTTTTAAGACATTTTTCTTCTGGTCCAGGCTGTATTTCAACCTAACCTCAACTGCTAGGAATAATTTAAAAAAAAGCTAGATCCCTGTACTGGTAGTAGGCCTAAAGTAGTTTTAGCAGTATCATGATCTAGAATTAAACCTATTTATTTCCCTCAGCTAATTATCTCCTTATGTAATTTATAATAGTCTGACAAGAGAAAACAGTGCAAAATGTCTTCTGGAATCAAAAGGGGGAAAAAAACCTACTTGCTAGGTGAGGGGGGGGGGGGAAGGGGGGTGGAGGCAAAAGCCAAGTTGGTCTACATGGGGAGGGATAGTGGTTCACAGGAGGCCAAATTGGAGCTATGTGGTTTATGCACGCTCTCTTATGTATGTATCTCAATTGATACTATCTATAAACATTAGAAATTAAGGAAAAAAAGTCTGTTAAAAATTATTTTAATAGAATTTTATTTGCCAAAACATCTACAGCCACAAAAAAAGACTAAGGGTATTATTATTTTATTTAATTTCAATGGAGCACACGCTCCATAATATCCAAGTGTAATTAGGAAACAGTGATACAAGATTGATTGAAACAGAAAGTTATATATGTAATTTGAAAGTGTCACCATATGGCAAGATAATACTTGACAGCAGTAGGAGCACTGGATTCTTAGGTTTTCTGATTCATGTTTGAAGTATTTCTTTAATTCCTTAGTTATTGATCAAAAAATCTTAAAATATATATTAGCATATAAATTTAGTCAGGATCACTTTGAAATATTTTTACAATGTATCAGATCTTTGGGGGGTGGAGGGGGGGGGAGGAATTCAAACAATCCCACTGCCCATACACTTTAAAGCAGCTTATAAAAAAAAAACCTACTCTTGAAATGTGAAGTGAAATATGTAAACACTGGTAATTGTATACTCCTGGAAAAATTGTTAATCATGCTCCAGAACATATTATAAATTTTACATCAAGACATCATCGAATTATTGAAGAGGAAAAAGAATTACAGTTTCCTCCCAAGTCCGACCACGAATGTATGTTTGATGCAGGTGCACTAACTGTTTTAATAGATCATATTGTACACTACATTTCAGGATTTGTGGTACACAAACATCTAAAAATATTAAAAAGTGAAGAGTGTGTTAGTATATTGTGATCTCCATTTCTATTATTTTGGGGATCTCTCAAAACGTACAAAAGTAGAGATGGTCTTATTCATCGTTCACTTGATATAAGTAACATTTGTGAAACGTTTTAAAAAGTATTTAGCAGAAATGTGCATTCAAATTTTGGTTTATTTTTTAAAAAGAAGTTAAACATTTTGCAAACTGAAACACAAGTTGTTCAATTGATAATCTGTGAAAATTTATTCAGTCACCTTAATGAACATTCTCTTGATTAAGATGTGTTGTCTAATTTCACAGCCCTACTTATTAGGACAATTGTAAAAAAAAATTATCTCTCAGTTAGATTTAGATATGGGGGGGGAGAATGTTGTACAAAAAAAAGAGACTAAATTAGAAACACATTCCACAAATTGATCAGCAACGTGACGAAAGAAATCGTAATAGTAAATTCACTGAATCACGAAGTAAAACACGCCCCTTTAAATCTCATTTTAAACACTCGTTAAAAAATAATGCTAGTCTATTATGTGCAAAATAGCAAGGTTTGCTGATTTTCTACACTACACCAAGAAAAATTTGCGAACAAAGTCATCCCATTGAGAGCTATGACTAAATATTTATAGACGTGCTGCAAAGTTTTCTGTGTCTACCGCTCACTTCAACAACGATAATTACAATTCAACTTACTTATGAAATGATATTCCAGGTTCATTCCTGTCTGGCCTATTTGTGCAACCGTACGCAACACAAGCTGGCATTTTTAAACACTTATACACAATACTAAATGAAATAATCACTGCCTCTACCACAATGTGAACACCTTAATTGTTGGGAAGCGCCATATGGTCGCTGCCGGTGCTGCCACCATGCGGGAGAGTTTAGTGCTTGCTTCACCGATTTAAGCTCACTTCTTCTCCATATAATTCCTTCCTCCATGGTTTATACAGTCTTTATCGAAATTACGAGAATTCTTCAAAGGCATCCGCTCGATATTTCTCGATCATTAACAATCACTCAAACAATCCAAAATATCAAAAACAATCGGAATTAATACAAAATTAACTTTGTTGTAGGCCATGTTCCACAGTTGTTGCATAAATATTTTTGAATAAAAATCCGTCTTCTAACAACTGTTTTTATTTTTAACTTTCATCTACCAGACGCGTTTCGCCCTTCTGGAGTGGGGCATCGTCAGTGGCTATAAATAACATAATATTTTGATCATATTTGTGTATGCAAATCTAGTACATTAATTATATACAAATATTCATGCTGTAATATTGTATCATCTGTAGGTTCAGTCTGTTATACTTATTCTATATATTGTTTTCATAGTATCTGTGTTCAAACATAAATTCACCTCTTAATACTAAATTATCTGTATGGTTACAAGCTTTATTTACATAAACTCTACTTACTAAAAATTGTAGTGGCTAGCACATGTCAGTCCGGAACAGCACCTTCCGCATTTTTCTGCACCGTTGTTCCTTCCTACAGTTTACCATTATCTCCTTTTATATTGTTCACTTCACTTTATTTTATTTAATTTTCTGTTAAATTGCACTTTTTACTACACCAAACTAGTTATTGTGTGTAAGTCGATGTGTTTGTTTTGTATATACAGTTATACCAACCTATTTCCGTTGTTTACTGTTTTGTTCACTCTATGTTAAACTATATCTTTTTTTTTTTATTATTATTATTATTTTAACTATTATTTGTGATTTGTGAGTGATTGTGTTGGTTTACATTTGTTATGGTGTTTTCTGTTGCTTTGTATAGTGTTTTGTTTGTTAAATTTGTGAATTCATTTAGGACAGTTTTTCCCTGTGTAATGGCTTTGTGAATTTGATAACTTTCTTGCACTGTTAATAATTGTTTCCTGTGGTTGTTGATTTTTAGAATTTTCATGTCTGTGTGTATAGTTGTGGGTGGGTGATTGTTATCTAATAAATGCTCGGCATATGTCGAATGGTTTGTGCATTTTATGGCTCTGATGTGTTCCTTGTACCTAGTGTTGAAGTTCCTAGCTGTTTGACCTATATATATTGCTTGGCACTGTTGGCAAGTCAGTTGGTATATTCCTGACTGTTGGAATTGGTCAGTTTCAGTGTTGGTATTTAGATGGTTATGTATTGTGTTATTTGTTCTAAGTGCTATTTGAATACCTTGCTTTTTGAATATATTGCTTATCCTGTGTGTATGTTTATTGATGTATGACATTGTGTACCATTGCTTATTAGATTGGTTCTGGATACTGGTGTGTACTGTGTTGAGTGATATCTGTTTGTGTGCTTTGTTCATGATTTTATTATTTAGTTGTTTAATTAATTTTTCTGTGTAACCATTATTCTTAGCAATTTGTACGATTGTTTTATATTCTGTGGTATACTCATTTTTAGTTAGTGGTATGTTGTTTAATCTGTGTAGCATATGTCTGAGTGCTGCCTGTTTATGGTGTTGAGGATGGTTGGATGTATTGTGTATTATGGTATCAGTGTATGTGGGTTTTCTGTAAATGCTGAATGTATGTAATTGATCTTTCTTGTTAACTGTTATGTCAAGGAAGTTGAGTTTATTATTTTTCTCCATCTCTATTGTAAATTTAATATTTTTATGAACATTATTTATTTCATTGTGGAACTGAGAGATATTTTGTTGTGATTCATCTATGAGACAAAGAATGTCATCTACATACCTATACCAATAAATTATATTATATTTTGTGTGTCTGAAAATGTGGTGTTCAATATGATCCATAAAAATGTCTGCTACGATACCTGATACTGGGGATCCCATGGGTAGTCCTTCATTTTGAATGTAGTATTTATTATTAAATTGGAAGTAGTTTTGTGATGTGATGAGCTTTAGTATTTCTACTATTTCTTTGATGTGAGTATTGGGAACTTTGTTGTGTGTTGAAAGATTATTCTGTATGATATCAATTGTTTCACTGATTGGGATGACCGAGAACATATTTACTACATCGAATGATACTAGCTTTGCGGTGTGGGGTATCTGTATTGTGTCTATATTGTGTATTAACTGTGTAGTGTTCTTGATTGTTCTGTCATTATGGTATGTATAATTTTGAGTTAGGAAATCATGTGTGAACCTGCTTAGTTGGTATGTTGGTGCATTCCTGAAGTTAATTACTGGTCTCATGGGTGAATCATTTTTGTGTATTTTCGGTTGACCTCTGAGATTGGGGGCCTTGGGATTTTTGGAGGGGAAATACTGTTTTTGCCAGTCTTTTAGAATGTGTGTTATGGTTTTTAAACATTTCTTCATGTTGTTATTGAATCTGTTTGTGGGGTCTGATTTTAATGTTGATATTGGATTATTTTTAATAAACTGTTCTGTCTTGTCAATGTATTCTGTTTTTTGAAGTAGAACTATGGAATTGCCTTTGTCAGCTTTTGTGACTATTACATCATTCTCCTGTAATTTGTTTTTTAGCTTTTTTAGCATCTTGTCTGTCTTTTTGCAGTGTGTGTGTGTGTATTTTGTGTTGATTTGTCTTATTTCCTTTGCTATTAGTTCTCTAGTTAGGCCAATATTTAGTGATGTGCTCTGTGATTTTTCTTCTTGTGTTATGATGTATTCAGATTCTGTAATGATGTGTTCTATAAAGTTTTCTTTTCTTGTGGTGTTTGTGTTGTGTTTTAATCCTTTCTGTAATAACTGTGTTTCCTGTTCATTTAACTGTGTGTTGGACTGGTTTATGACTTTAGGATGGAAGTTGTGATTAACTATAGTTTCATTATTTACTGTTGTTATTGGCTGTGTGTTCTGATTATTTTTCAGTCTATCAATTTTTTGACTATGTTTTAACCTGATTGCATCTAAAATCTTTGCAGTATGATTTTCTACTCTGTCTATAATGTCCTTCAGAATATCAGGATTATTTAAATGTGTGGCTAGTTCTAGGTGTGTGTTATATAATATCTTATTTTGATGTGCTTTTTTACTGTACAATGCTCTTATTTCATTACGGATCCATTGTTTTTCTGCTGTTGTTTTCGCATTTTGCGCTGCTTTTGTGCTGTTCCTGACTGTCACGTTTACATAATTTGGCTTAAGGTTATACTGAATACATAACTTATTAAACTTGATGTTCTCTATGGTTTTGTGGAGGTTGAGGTGACCAGTTTTGTAGCGATGGTATATGGCCGTTGGGAATGCCTGACGAGGCTGCATAACATTAACTTTGTTGTAGGCCATGTTCCACAGTTGTTGCATAAATATTTTTGAATAAAAATCCGTCTTCTAACAACTGTTTTTATTTTTAACTTTCATCTACCAGACGCGTTTCGCCCTTCTGGAGTGGGGCATCGTCAGTGGCTATAAATAACATAATATTTTGATCATATTTGTGTATGCAAATCTAGTACATTAATTATATACAAATATTCATGCTGTAATATTGTATCATCTGTAGGTTCAGTCTGTTATACTTATTCTATATATTGTTTTCATAGTATCTGTGTTCAAACATAAATTCACCTCTTAATACTAAATTATCTGTATGGTTACAAGCTTTATTTACATAAACTCTACTTACTAAAAATTGTAGTGGCTAGCACATGTCAGTCCGGAACAGCACCTTCCGCATTTTTCTGCACCGTTGTTCCTTCCTACAAGTATCCAGAACCAATCTAATAAGCAATGGTACACAATGTCATACATCAATAAACATACACACAGGATAAGCAATATATTCAAAAAGCAAGGTATTCAAATAGCACTTAGAACAAATAACACAATACATAACCATCTAAATACCAACACTGAAACTGACCAATTCCAACAGTCAGGAATATACCAACTGACTTGCCAACAGTGCCAAGCAATATATATAGGTCAAACAGCTAGGAACTTCAACACTAGGTACAAGGAACACATCAGAGCCATAAAATGCACAAACCATTCGACATATGCCGAGCATTTATTAGATAACAATCACCCACCCACAACTATACACACAGACATGAAAATTCTAAAAATCAACAACCACAGGAAACAATTATTAACAGTGCAAGAAAGTTATCAAATTCACAAAGCCATTACACAGGGAAAAACTGTCCTAAATGAATTCACAAATTTAACAAACAAAACACTATACAAAGCAACAGAAAACACCATAACAAATGTAAACCAACACAATCACTCACAAATCACAAATAATAGTTAAAATAATAATAATAATAATAATAAAAAAAAGATATAGTTTAACATAGAGTGAACAAAACAGTAAACAACGGAAATAGGTTGGTATAACTGTATATACAAAACAAACACATCGACTTACACACAATAACTAGTTTGGTGTAGTAAAAAGTGCAATTTAACAGAAAATTAAATAAAATAAAGTGAAGTGAACAATATAAAAGGAGATAATGGTAAACTGTAGGAAGGAACAACGGTGCAGAAAAATGCGGAAGGTGCTGTTCCGGACTGACATGTGCTAGCCACTACAATTTTTAGTAAGTAGAGTTTATGTAAATAAAGCTTGTAACCATACAGATAATTTAGTATTAAGAGGTGAATTTATGTTTGAACACAGATACTATGAAAACAATATATAGAATAAGTATAACAGACTGAACCTACAGATGATACAATATTACAGCATGAATATTTGTATATAATTAATGTACTAGATTTGCATACACAAATATGATCAAAATATTATGTTATTTATAGCCACTGACGATGCCCCACTCCAGAAGGGCGAAACGCGTCTGGTAGATGAAAGTTAAAAATAAAAACAGTTGTTAGAAGACGGATTTTTATTCAAAAATATTTATGCAACAACTGTGGAACATGGCCTACAACAAAGTTAATGTTATGCAGCCTCGTCAGGCATTCCCAACGGCCATATACCATCGCTACAAAACTGGTCACCTCAACCTCCACAAAACCATAGAGAACATCAAGTTTAATAAGTTATGTATTCAGTATAACCTTAAGCCAAATTATGTAAACGTGACAGTCAGGAACAGCACAAAAGCAGCGCAAAATGCGAAAACAACAGCAGAAAAACAATGGATCCGTAATGAAATAAGAGCATTGTACAGTAAAAAAGCACATCAAAATAAGATATTATATAACACACACCTAGAACTAGCCACACATTTAAATAATCCTGATATTCTGAAGGACATTATAGACAGAGTAGAAAATCATACTGCAAAGATTTTAGATGCAATCAGGTTAAAACATAGTCAAAAAATTGATAGACTGAAAAATAATCAGAACACACAGCCAATAACAACAGTAAATAATGAAACTATAGTTAATCACAACTTCCATCCTAAAGTCATAAACCAGTCCAACACACAGTTAAATGAACAGGAAACACAGTTATTACAGAAAGGATTAAAACACAACACAAACACCACAAGAAAAGAAAACTTTATAGAACACATCATTACAGAATCTGAATACATCATAACACAAGAAGAAAAATCACAGAGCACATCACTAAATATTGGCCTAACTAGAGAACTAATAGCAAAGGAAATAAGACAAATCAACACAAAATACACACACACACACTGCAAAAAGACAGACAAGATGCTAAAAAAGCTAAAAAACAAATTACAGGAGAATGATGTAATAGTCACAAAAGCTGACAAAGGCAATTCCATAGTTCTACTTCAAAAAACAGAATACATTGACAAGACAGAACAGTTTATTAAAAATAATCCAATATCAACATTAAAATCAGACCCCACAAACAGATTCAATAACAACATGAAGAAATGTTTAAAAACCATAACACACATTCTAAAAGACTGGCAAAAACAGTATTTCCCCTCCAAAAATCCCAAGGCCCCCAATCTCAGAGGTCAACCGAAAATACACAAAAATGATTCACCCATGAGACCAGTAATTAACTTCAGGAATGCACCAACATACCAACTAAGCAGGTTTCACACATGATTTCCTAACTCAAAATTATACATACCATAATGACAGAACAATCAAGAACACTACACAGTTAATACACAATATAGACACAATACAGATACCCCACACCGCAAAGCTAGTATCATTCGATGTAGTAAATATGTTCTCGGTCATCCCAATCAGTGAAACAATTGATATCATACAGAATAATCTTTCAACACACAACAAAGTTCCCAATACTCACATCAAAGAAATAGTAGAAATACTAAAGCTCATCACATCACAAAACTACTTCCAATTTAATAATAAATACTACATTCAAAATGAAGGACTACCCATGGGATCCCCAGTATCAGGTATCGTAGCAGACATTTTTATGGATCATATTGAACACCACATTTTCAGACACACAAAATATAATATAATTTATTGGTATAGGTATGTAGATGACATTCTTTGTCTCATAGATGAATCACAACAAAATATCTCTCAGTTCCACAATAAAATAAATAATGTTCATAAAAATATTAAATTTACAATAGAGATGGAGAAAAATAATAAACTCAACTTCCTTGACATAACAGTTAACAAGAAAGATCAATTACATACATTCAGCATTTACAGAAAACCCACATACACTGATACCATAATACACAATACATCCAACCATCCTCAACACCATAAACAGGCAGCACTCAGACATATGCTACACAGATTAAACAACATACCACTAACTAAAAATGAGTATACCACAGAATATAAAACAATCGTACAAATTGCTAAGAATAATGGTTACACAGAAAAATTAATTAAACAACTAAATAATAAAATCATGAACAAAGCACACAAACAGATATCACTCAACACAGTACACACCAGTATCCAGAACCAATCTAATAAGCAATGGTACACAATGTCATACACCAATAAACATACACACAGGATAAGCAATATATTCAAAAAGCAAGGTATTCAAATAGCTCTTAGAACAAATAACACAATACATAACCATCTAAATACCAAACACTGAAACTGACCAATTCCAACAGTCAGGAATATACCAACTGACTTGCCAACAGTGCCAAGCAATATATATAGGTCAAACAGCTAGGAACTTCAACACTAGGTACAAGGAACACATCAGAGCCATAAAATGCACAAACCATTCGACATATGCCGAGCATTTATTAGATAACAATCACCCACCCACAACTATACACACAGACATGAAAATTCTAAAAATCAACAACCACAGGAAACAATTATTAACAGTGCAAGAAAGTTATCAAATTCACAAAGCCATTACACAGGGAAAAACTGTCCTAAATGAATTCACAAATTTAACAAACAAAACACTATACAAAGCAACAGAAAACACCATAACAAATGTAAACCAACACAATCACTCACAAATCACAAATAATAGTTAAAATAATAATAATAATAATAATAAAAAAAAAGATATAGTTTAACATAGAGTGAACAAAACAGTAAACAACGGAAATAGGTTGGTATAACTGTATATACAAAACAAACACATCGACTTACACACAATAACTAGTTTGGTGTAGTAAAAAGTGCAATTTAACAGAAAATTAAATAAAATAAAGTGAAGTGAACAATATAAAAGGAGATAATGGTAAACTGTAGGAAGGAACAACGGTGCAGAAAAATGCGGAAGGTGCTGTTCCGGACTGACATGTGCTAGCCACTACAATTTTTAGTAAGTAGAGTTTATGTAAATAAAGCTTGTAACCATACAGATAATTTAGTATTAAGAGGTGAATTTATGTTTGAACACAGATACTATGAAAACAATATATAGAATAAGTATAACAGACTGAACCTACAGATGATACAATATTACAGCATGAATATTTGTATATAATTAATGTACTAGATTTGCATACACAAATATGATCAAAATATTATGTTATTTATAGCCACTGACGATGCCCCACTCCAGAAGGGCGAAACGCGTCTGGTAGATGAAAGTTAAAAATAAAAACAGTTGTTAGAAGACGGATTTTTATTCAAAAATATTTATGCAACAACTGTGGAACATGGCCTACAACAAAGTTAATGTTATGCAGCCTCGTCAGGCATTCCCAACGGCCATATACCATCGCTACAAAACTGGTCACCTCAACCTCCACAAAACCATAGAGAACATCAAGTTTAATAAGTTATGTATTCAGTATAACCTTAAGCCAAATTATGTAAACGTGACAGTCAGGAACAGCACAAAAGCAGCGCAAAATGCGAAAACAACAGCAGAAAAACAATGGATCCGTAATGAAATAAGAGCATTGTACAGTAAAAAAGCACATCAAAATAAGATATTATATAACACACACCTAGAACTAGCCACACATTTAAATAATCCTGATATTCTGAAGGACATTATAGACAGAGTAGAAAATCATACTGCAAAGATTTTAGATGCAATCAGGTTAAAACATAGTCAAAAAATTGATAGACTGAAAAATAATCAGAACACACAGCCAATAACAACAGTAAATAATGAAACTATAGTTAATCACAACTTCCATCCTAAAGTCATAAACCAGTCCAACACACAGTTAAATGAACAGGAAACACAGTTATTACAGAAAGGATTAAAACACAACACAAACACCACAAGAAAAGAAAACTTTATAGAACACATCATTACAGAATCTGAATACATCATAACACAAGAAGAAAAATCACAGAGCACATCACTAAATATTGGCCTAACTAGAGAACTAATAGCAAAGGAAATAAGACAAATCAACACAAAATACACACACACACACTGCAAAAAGACAGACAAGATGCTAAAAAAGCTAAAAAACAAATTACAGGAGAATGATGTAATAGTCACAAAAGCTGACAAAGGCAATTCCATAGTTCTACTTCAAAAACAGAATACATTGACAAGACAGAACAGTTTATTAAAAATAATCCAATATCAACATTAAAATCAGACCCCACAAACAGATTCAATAACAACATGAAGAAATGTTTAAAAACCATAACACACATTCTAAAAGACTGGCAAAAACAGTATTTCCCCTCCAAAAATCCCAAGGCCCCCAATCTCAGAGGTCAACCGAAAATACACAAAAATGATTCACCCATGAGACCAGTAATTAACTTCAGGAATGCACCAACATACCAACTAAGCAGGTTCACACATGATTTCCTAACTCAAAATTATACATACCATAATGACAGAACAATCAAGAACACTACACAGTTAATACACAATATAGACACAATACAGATACCCCACACCGCAAAGCTAGTATCATTCGATGTAGTAAATATGTTCTCGGTCATCCCAATCAGTGAAACAATTGATATCATACAGAATAATCTTTCAACACACAACAAAGTTCCCAATACTCACATCAAAGAAATAGTAGAAATACTAAAGCTCATCACATCACAAAACTACTTCCAATTTAATAATAAATACTACATTCAAAATGAAGGACTACCCATGGGATCCCCAGTATCAGGTATCGTAGCAGACATTTTTATGGATCATATTGAACACCACATTTTCAGACACACAAAATATAATATAATTTATTGGTATAGGTATGTAGATGACATTCTTTGTCTCATAGATGAATCACAACAAAATATCTCTCAGTTCCACAATGAAATAAATAATGTTCATAAAAATATTAAATTTACAATAGAGATGGAGAAAAATAATAAACTCAACTTCCTTGACATAACAGTTAACAAGAAAGATCAATTACATACATTCAGCATTTACAGAAAACCCACATACACTGATACCATAATACACAATACATCCAACCATCCTCAACACCATAAACAGGCAGCACTCAGACATATGCTACACAGATTAAACAACATACCACTAACTAAAAATGAGTATACCACAGAATATAAAACAATCGTACAAATTGCTAAGAATAATGGTTACACAGAAAAATTAATTAAACAACTAAATAATAAAATCATGAACAAAGCACACAAACAGATATCACTCAACACAGTACACACCAGTATCCAGAACCAATCTAATAAGCAATGGTACACAATGTCATACATCAATAAACATACACACAGGATAAGCAATATATTCAAAAAGCAAGGTATTCAAATAGCACTTAGAACAAATAACACAATACATAACCATCTAAATACCAACACTGAAACTGACCAATTCCAACAGTCAGGAATATACCAACTGACTTGCCAACAGTGCCAAGCAATATATATAGGTCAAACAGCTAGGAACTTCAACACTAGGTACAAGGAACACATCAGAGCCATAAAATGCACAAACCATTCGACATATGCCGAGCATTTATTAGATAACAATCACCCACCCACAACTATACACACAGACATGAAAATTCTAAAAATCAACAACCACAGGAAACAATTATTAACAGTGCAAGAAAGTTATCAAATTCACAAAGCCATTACACAGGGAAAAACTGTCCTAAATGAATTCACAAATTTAACAAACAAAACACTATACAAAGCAACAGAAAACACCATAACAAATGTAAACCAACACAATCACTCACAAATCACAAATAATAGTTAAAATAATAATAATAATAATAATAAAAAAAAGATATAGTTTAACATAGAGTGAACAAAACAGTAAACAACGGAAATAGGTTGGTATAACTGTATATACAAAACAAACACATCGACTTACACACAATAACTAGTTTGGTGTAGTAAAAAGTGCAATTTAACAGAAAATTAAATAAAATAAAGTGAAGTGAACAATATAAAAGGAGATAATGGTAAACTGTAGGAAGGAACAACGGTGCAGAAAAATGCGGAAGGTGCTGTTCCGGACTGACATGTGCTAGCCACTACAATTTTTAGTAAGTAGAGTTTATGTAAATAAAGCTTGTAACCATACAGATAATTTAGTATTAAGAGGTGAATTTATGTTTGAACACAGATACTATGAAAACAATATATAGAATAAGTATAACAGACTGAACCTACAGATGATACAATATTACAGCATGAATATTTGTATATAATTAATGTACTAGATTTGCATACACAAATATGATCAAAATATTATGTTATTTATAGCCACTGACGATGCCCCACTCCAGAAGGGCGAAACGCGTCTGGTAGATGAAAGTTAAAAATAAAAACAGTTGTTAGAAGACGGATTTTTATTCAAAAATATTTAATACAAAATTAATTAACAACATTACAAAATGATCAGAAATGGTAATTATAGACACCCAAATACAAAATTATTTACAGAAATCCTTTCAAACGGTAGAAAATTGTCCTGTAGACATCGTAACTTACATGGAATTACAAACATTTAAGAAATTCTCTTGCATCATTCGGTTCTTAAACATATTAAATGGCCTTTGAATAATTTTCTTACCTAAAACAAAGTCTATATACACTGATTTACAAGAAATTACAAAACAACCATATCAAATCACTTTCAACCAAACATTAGCTCACTGCAAATACTTCATACAGTACAATGCTATTAAAAATTCAGGTATTAGGGCTGTTACAACCCCTCCCCAGGATTCACTTAATTTTAACAGTGTAAAATTGATTGAATCCGTCACGAATCTAAGCAGGTTGAATGTACACATAATGCCAACACAAACGGGTTAGAATCAATCAACCATAATGACTTTTCAATGAACAAATACAATTCTTCATACAACATGTGCACGTAGTCCATGACACTGATTTGGTTTACAATAATTGTCTTTTCTCAGATCCAATCATTCTTTCAGTTACTGTTTTTACACAACAAACGTTCAATGTCATCACCTTAAGTCACAATTATTTTCACACCAAATATCACACTTGATATCTGCCTGTTAATGACAACAGTCTGTTTACATTTTACAGCTGATAATTTGTCAACACAATGTAGAAAGTCACAACATCATGAAAACCCCCAATAGTTTCTACACAAAACTGTCACAAATTGCTTTATACAGTGAAATGTTTACATTTTAAACATTCAGTATTATTACATCTGCATCTGAACTTAAGCACTCACACAAACTATTTACATGCATCAATTGACAAACTTATTTACAAAATTAGATATTTACAGGTTGTTGACCCCTCCCCAAACCATGCACTCCAATTGATTCCATAAGTGGGTTCCAAGATTTCTCTGGAAACCCAAAACCATGTGAATTACCTTTTTCCTAACTTTCCAATTCTCTTCTACATCCAAAGTGGCAATTAAATTTCTTGTTGCTGAGGTAGCCTAGCTCCTATCAAATCAAGAATTCCTCCTCTCCATAAGGATGGTCTAAATACTTACAACGGATCCAACATTTATGAAAAAAGTCATGTTGAGTTTCCTTACCAGGTTTATAGGGCCTACCAGTCATTAACTCCCTCTTTTCCTGAATCTGCCTGCTTGTCGACCAAAAATGTTTCAAAAAGTTTTCTTTAAACAGCTTGTAGTCAGTCACTTCCCTAGCTTGTCTATCACCCATGTCCTAGCATAAGGCTTAAGATGTTTACCCACAAGTGCAATTTTCTTATTGTCGGGTAACAAATTAAAATAGTCTGATCTTTCAGAATTATCTATAAATTCAATAGGGTGAAGCCTCCCACTATCATCATAGAATTCAAATTCTTCTTTAACATCAACACTGAAATTTGGATTACCTGTTAAGGGAACCTGACTTAACTGAATCTGCAACCCAGTACCCTTTTCTCTAACTGATTTACATTGCTTTCTAATCCCTGTGCCAACTGTTTCTGCTGCTGCACCAATGTATTAATATTTAATCCCACCTCTTGTCTCAACTCGTTGACCCTTTGAGCAGATTTACTGTCACTGGTTTCGAACAAACTCACATATTCCTCCTTCATCATATTACATTCTTCTCTGACTCCCTTCATCTCCTTGCTATATTTGCAGTCTACTTCATTAATTAAATCAACACATGCATCTTTGGTGTCTCTACAATTTGGTTAACCTTTACAAAATTCTCCTGCCACTCTACAACAGCTTGTTCCAGTTTCGAATTTGAATTATTGACATCCTCCTTAAATTTAGGACTAAAACCTTGAAATTGCATACAGATTTTCTTATCAAAACAATCAGCCAACTCAGAGAATTTGTTCTCAAAATCCATTCCTTTTTGAACTCAGAAAACTTACTGTCAAATTAATTATCAATTTCAGAAAACTTACTGTCAAATTTATTATCAATTTCAGAAAACCTACTGTCAAATTTATTATCAATTTCAGAAAACTTACTATTCATTTCAGAGAATTTCCTATCGAGATTTAACTCATTTTTAAATTCAGAAAAATTAGCTATCATTATCACACTTTAACTCATTTCTAAATTCAGAAAAATTTGCTATCAAATTTGGCTACAAAAGACTCTAGAAAAGCTTGCAGGTTCTGACTATCAGCCATTTTTAGTAATTAGCAAAATCAACATAAAAAACAAAATTAAGAAAAATTAAAATCTTTCCAACCTGCCACACAATAACATGCAAAAGAAATCACTTGAATATTCAATGCAGTACTTACAGTTATTCCTCAATTTTGTATCACATTAAATTTCACTTAGAAGCACTTATTTAACCATTAAACACCACACTGACTTCAAACACTTAACCACACTTTTCACAATTCACTGTAGGAAGACGATTTTGAGGCCGAAGAAAATCCACTCGTCGTCGGAAGATTACAGCCGATTCCCGATGGAAAATCTCCGCCTTAGGCCGAAGAAGATCCGCTTGCCGTCAAATCCGTGTCGCCTGTATAACCTCTACGTGTCGTAGCCGGTCGAAATTTTCTCGCAGGTTATGTTCGCTTATCGCCGATAATTCGTCGCAATTTTCTGCAGATTCTTTTTAGAAGATAAACATCCCACAGATGTTTAAGAACTTCTCGTCCTGTCAACAGTCGCCATGTTAGGGTTCTTTGGTGGTTTAATTACTGATTAATTAATTAAAAATCCACCAAACAGGTTATGTTTGAAGATGTCTGTTTTATTGTGATCCAAACAACAAGTCAGCGATATTCACTAGTATAGGTACAATACAGAGATGCACAGTCGCAAACTCAACTGAATGATTGAAACTCTCTGTAACACTGAATACTGTCAACTAAACTGACTTACTAACTGAATGCATGAATGAATTTCTCTGTCCAGGCGATCTGTTTATATAGTCTTTATCGAAATTACGAGAATTCTTCAAAGGCATCCGCCCGATATTTCTCGATCATTAACAATCACTCAAACAATCTAACATATTAAAAACAATCGGAATTAATACAAAATTAATTAACAACATTACAAAATGATCAGAAATGGTAATTATAGATACTTAAATACAAAATTATTTACAGAAATCCTTTCAAACGGTAGAAAATTGTCCTGTAGACATCGTAACTTACATGGAATTACAAACATTTAAGAAATTCTCTTGCATCATTCGGTTCTTAAACATATTAAATGGCCTTTGAATAATTTTCTTACCTAAAACAAAGTCTATATACACTGATTTACAAGAAATTACAAAACAACATATCAAATCACTTTCAATCAAACATTAGCTCATTGCAAATACTTCATACAGTACAATGCTATTAAAAATTCAGGTATTAGGGCTGTTACACTGTGTATCGCATGATTGCCTCGCAAAAATAATTTTATCCCTGCTCTTCATATATTTATGCAGTTACTTCCAAAACAGACTATTATGTTTTAGCTGGCAACGCAGTTACGTTATAGCAGAGACCATGAGAAATTAAAATTTACTTTCATTAGCGGCATGTTACTGAAAAGTACTCGAAGTTCCACATTTTTTCAGCCGAAATGTTTTTCCACATTTTCTTAAGAATAAAATGTTACGAATATCAAACTTATTGCCTGTATCATGACAATTAATTTCATAACAGTTGCATATGTATTAAACTGTGTAAATATTTTCTAATATCTCTTCTCGCTGCTATTTGGCTGCAAGAATATCGTTGAATTGCGATTAATAAACTGAGTTGATGATTTAAATTTAATTTAATAGCTAACACGTTTATCAAATACTAAGGATATCATATATGATAGTAGTAGGAATTTATTCTGGAAAAGCTTGCAAGGATAAACGAAATGAATGATTTTTAATTATAACTTACGTGATGTGAGTACTTTACTATGGTTAGATTATCAGAGTATTTGGTTACGATTTTATTTAAATTAACGCATTTTACTTTCAATGACGGAGACTATATTTTTGAAAACGGATAACTGTTATTTATTTGACTGATACATTTCGCGATTAAGTACGTTTCTCAGAATTTTTAATAGACTTCATTGTTTCTTATCGTCTGCAAAAAATTCTTAGGTTATGGTTTAACCTAGTTCTTATAACTGATGCAGATAAAATAGAGTAAACATTGAATACCCTTCTCCTTAGATGAATTTCTGCTTCTAGTTGTTGTAAATAAATAAAAAGGAACTACTGTAACAGGGTGGCTGTTAATTGGCGAGTGACAGCTGGCACGTGACCGTTCTCTAGCCAATAGTTATCTACGATGTACGGAGTCTCCTGATTAGCATTTTATATAAGAGGATGTTATTTATAACATATTCATAATTTATTTTCTCAGCTATTCATCATCCAATGCAAACTCTCACTACCGACGACAGATGTTTCCGAGGCGTAGAGTTTTATAAGTTCTTCATCAGCTTCAGTTTTGAGAAAGTCGTATCTGATGTAATTACAGTAGGCCTATCTCTTTAAAGGCGAATATTGCTCCGAACCTGTTTCAGCAATTTATGTAATTTCGTTCTAATAAACTTATTTATTTTTTGACGTTTCATAGAAAAAGTTATTGAAATAAAATGTGAATGCCTGCTCATGTGTCTCCGGCTCCAAAAAAGTATGTGTAGTAGCAAAGAAAGGCAAGAAAAGAAATGTATACTAAAAGTGTATTATAAATATAATGCTATAAAACTGAATACAAAAACAATTTCATTTGACACAATGGGCAGCAGGGTTTAGCCAGAAATGAAAGTGACTGTAGATGGGAGATCCATATGAGATGTATTGATAAAACACCAAAGACTAGGCGAAGTTGGTCCTATTCAGCTAATACTCAATAAACTGCTGTCCCCTTTGTACACAGATTTTAAAAATCCTTGCTCTGTCCTTCCCATACTACAAACATTTTCGTTTATAATTAGAGTGTTAAATCCCTCCCCCACTTTTCTGATTTAAAAATTCTAAATTTAAAGTCCTTTAGCGTTTTTTTGTAAATTATTCCACTTCACTTGGTAATTTGTTCCAAACCCTGACACACTTACCAAAAATTTCCCATTCCCTTATGCATGAAATCGAGTGACAGCTTGTGGTTATGATCGTCTTTCCCCTTCTATGCATTATTCTTAATTCTTTCACCAATTTCCCGATCACTAACATATGCCCTGTACATTTCCAGCACTCTCTTCACCCTCCTCCTTTCCTCCAATGACTACCAATCCAACTCCTCTGACTGGGACCTGG
>JARYHS010006153.1:0-22868 GCA_031002005.1 Vandiemenella viatica
TATTAATGTATGCTCGACTGTGCGAAAATAAAAGACAGCACACCCTAGCGTCTCGTATAACAAAAACGCATAACTTACTGACACAAACAACTCTGCTCGCCGTACTCTGGGTTCTCAGCAGGTGGCTGAGGTGGCTGTTATCTCTCAGCCCACACAGCGCGCCGCTCCAGGAAGGGTCGTCGCCGCTCTTCCAGGCTGGTTCTAGGAACGTCCCTTCTGACCAACAGGAGCCTCAGATTATAATTGCTCCTACCTATGAGTAGAAAGACTTTTTTCCATTTTTTGCTCAGTAAATGTTTGATTTTACGGGGTTCGATCCCGACAAATCCAAGGATTTTACCTCGAAACTGAACGTCCAGAACGGCTGCCAGACCCACTCAGCCGTTGTCTAATGAGTACCGTGGAGGAAACTCCACGGGAAGGCAAAGAACGGCCGGAGCGTGGCGCTGACATCCATTCTAGTGCCGAAGGTTGTAGTGGGAGTTCGGAAATCAACCTCCGTAATTCACGGGACCCGGCAGGAGCCATCAGAATTCCGTAAACTTTCACTTAATACTTTGGTTTCAGCACTCATGTACATATCTTGGCAGTTGCTCAACAGTCAGACAGAGTACCATATCGATACAAAAATATAAAAGAAAATGTACAGAAGCCTACTTAGTGTATAGAGAAGTGGGAAGGCTGAAAATATTGTTAAGAAGAGAAACACAACATAGTTAAGAGGCAGACAAGCAGGAAGGGAAACTTGAAACAACTATACAAGAGTTGGAAAAGGAGCGAAATCAAAGATGGATAAGAGAAAATATTTTAGTTGCAGGGAGACAACCGAGTGATGCCACCTAGCCATTTCTGTGGCTATGTAATGAAAACTTATGGAAAGCAAAGGTATCCTAACAGTTGTGTATAAGAATGAGGAAGGACATTACTAAGGATTTCGAAATTGGCATACACACTAAGTAATTGGTTTAATGGGGGCCATTTGGGAATATCTGAGATGGGAGGAAAACATCAGAGGCTTCTCTAAACAATTCACCTGAAATAGTTTCTGATACAAATTCATAAAGGACAATAGCACAAGTGTGGTGATACAGAAAGCAAAGAATTTAAGATAATTAAAACATGAATCTGGAAATTTGATGTATAGGGAAGTTGGAACCAGGCAGGTGCCACATTACAATTAAATAAATTAAATTAAATTGCTTATATATATTAGCGGAATGCAAAGTCCATGAGCGTGTTGTAATACTAGTATCACATCTACTTTTTAATAACGGTTTTTTTTCCATTGTGTTTTAATTATTCTTATCAACAAACTTAAGTACGAAGTAACACATAACGTTCCATGTTGTAAACGAAGAATAAAAGAACAAGCAGACGACATCAGACAGTTTATGGGAAGCAGTAAGATGATTACAATTGTTTGGGTCTCAAATGCACCATGAGGGAACTGATTAGGGTGCAACATTAATGATACAATTACAATAACATTCATTTTCCACTGATCCCCAAACTAGCTCCTTGGGATGTGGAAAGTTGTCAATTTACAGATAAACAGTTGCATAGCAAAATAATACATACACCAGAAGATGTACAGTCATTGCATACATGGTACATTAAACAATTCCATAACAAAATAATACATACACCAGAAGACATACAGTCGTAGAATACATGGTACAATAAACAATTGCATAACAAAATAATACATACACCATTAGATGTAGTCATAGCATACATGGTAAATTAATTATGTAACATATATTTACACAAGCTACTGGCATTTATTTTGTAGATACCTTAGAAATAAATTCTTCAACAGAGTAGAATGAGCTGTCAATTAAAAATTCTTTCAATTTTTCCTGAATTTATTATTATCATCTGCTAGATATTTGACATTTGTTGGGAGCTTATTTGAAGATATGTGTTCCTGAATATAATACCCTTTTTTGAACAAATGACAACGACTTGTAATCCTTGTGAATATCATTTTTAGTTCTAGTGCCATAATAGTATATTTTACTATTTGTTTCAAACAGAGTATAATTTGTGATTACAAAGGTACATTAACGTGTATATATATATGTTAGCCACCAATATTGAAATCCCTAACTTCTTAAAATCTCTCTGCATGAAGTTCTATTGCTGACCCCCCACATAATTCTTATTACCCACTTTTGGGCTCTGAACACTTGTCTCTATGGGTAGAATTGCCCCAGAATATTATTCTAATATGACAATAAGGAGTGAAATTAAGCAAAATAAACTAGCTGCCTCATACGGAGATCACCCATAGCTGAGATTGTAAGAAATGTAAATATGGCTGCTACCCAATCGCTTTAGTAAGTCAGAGACATGTACTTTCCAATTTAAATTATTATCAATATACAAACGTAGAAATTTAACACTCTCTACCTCATGAATGGACTGGCCTGCAAATTTTATGTCTATATCAGGTGTTAATCTGCTGATGTACCGAATTGCATGTACTGAGTTTTATCAAAGTTTAAAGACAAGCCATTAGCTGTAAACCATTTATTAATAAGTTCAAAGACATAATTAAAATATATTCTGTAGATAAATCTGGAGTATTTTTAATTCCTATTGGACAAATTTTGAGTTTTTAGATGAAACACAAGGTAGATCATTTATATATATTAAAACAATAGTGGCCCCAATATAGAACCATGAGGTACACCACATCTGATTAATTTCTACTCAGAAAACAGTGGACTTCTTAAGGCAGCCTTAAAATTCTCCATTGACTCTTTCTGTTTTCAATTTAGAAGGTAAGAACTAAGCCATTTATTAACAATGCCATCTATACCATGATACTTTAGTTTCTTGTATCAGAATTTTACGAAATACACAGTCAAATGCCTTAGATAAGTCACAAAAAATTCCCACTGGAATTAATTTATCATTTATTACTTCTAAAATATTGTCAGTGAATGCAAATATAGCTTGTTCTGTTGAATGACCCTTTTGAATACCAAATTGTTATTTAGTTAGAATATTATTATTTTTAAGGTGTTCATAAAGTCTATTGTACTTTGCTTTCTCAAAAACTTTCGAGAATGGCTGTTAGTAGTGAAATTGGTCATTAATTCAATACAGCTGGCTTAACTCCCTTTTCATTGAGTGATTTAACTACAGCATACTTGAGCCTTTCTGGAAAAGTACCCTCAAATAAAAATATATTAAACAGGTAATTTAGTATATTGGTTAATTCTGTGGAGCACAATTTAATTAATCTGCTGGAAATCCCATCATAACCACTTGCGTATTTGCTCTTGAGGAACCTGATAATTTTTCTTATTTCTTCTGGAATAGCTAAATTTACAGACACAGAGCTAAATTTTTTCTTCGAAGCCTGTGCTGACAAAATCCATACTGTGTGTCACTGAGCTATTAGCAGTCAATTTATCAGCAAAAGATAAAAAATGTTTACTAAATATTTCAGCAATTCAAAAATTAGATTACAGGGTAGTGTATTGGGACCATTGGTATTCATTATTATGATTCATTGTACCTAATGCTCTTACTAAACCAGTTTCTTAAATCTTTGTCTTTTTAAAATCCTTAGTAACTTCTTCTCCATCCTTACCTATAAGCGCCTACTTTTCCATTTCATTCGAAGTATCTCGCATATATCCTACCAACTGAGATTCGCATTAATATCATTGCCTAAAGCCATGCAGCCTACTTGAATAGAGCTTACGTTTCACACAGATACCTCTGATGTGGTTAGCAGTGCCGGATCTAGGGGGGGGTCAAACCGGGCCCCTTGCCCCGGCGACAATTTTGGGGGGGAGGCAAAATCATGTTTGATGGTGCGGTAAATGGCAAATTCGCGTGACGGTGACCTTTTTCGTAGCTCTACTGTCCCAAGCGGAAACCATCAAGAGGCGGCAAAATCAAAGAATAGCTCTGTACCTCCCCGGGCGTCAAATCATGTTTGAAGGGGCGGCAATGTCAAGTTTTCTCGCCGACTAGGAGAATTTGTAGATCCGCCACTGGTGGTTAGATGCCAATCTCTCCATTAGTTTACCTACAACTGATGTTAAACTGATTGTAATGTAATTTTCAACTCTATTTGTTACCGCTCTATTATTTACGGGAACTACTATCCCACTACTCCAGTCATTTGGTAAGCACCAAGTATTGGAACTCAATTTAATTAACATTTCAAGATAAGGTGTAGTGTCACATCCTATTATCTTTTAAACACCTGTAGTATTATTATTAACACCAGTGGCCTTGTGGATTTTTAGCTTTTTTAGTTCCTTCATTACATCCTTAGGATAAATTTCAAATTTTTCAGATTTCTAATTGTGTGGGTAGGCTTGTTACTGTTTTATTTTAGATAGCAATAGAAATTTCTGGATGCATGTCAGTGATCCCCTGCAACAATAATATTTTGCATCTTAGGCACCTTGTTTACCATTAATATTTCCTTCTTTTGTTGGTAAGGGTTGTAAAGGGTGCACCAGCTAAGCGAGGTAATTGGGTTACAAAACTTTGGTCCGACAATTACTTGATAATGGTTGCGTAGTTTGGGACTCACAATCTGTGGGTCAAAAATAGGAGTTTGAGCGCGTGCAGAAGGAAAGCAGCTAGATTTGTTTGTGGAAATTTCCACAGGACGCAGTCAGTAACTGATAAGATAAAAGGGCAGCATTGGAAAATAGGAAGATGATGAAGCTATTTGTTGGTGATCGGGACTGGATGTATAGGCGGGAATAATTAGGAGTAGTGTATGAAAAGGAAAGGATAACCACGGGCACTCCACTTCAACTGTCGCTCGATGTCATGCATAAGGGATGCGAATCTTTTCTTTAATAGATACGGTGTAAGGGATTACCAAGGGAAGCGTTGAGTAGTTTTACTAAAAGGCCGAAGGGTTTTAAATTCGTAATTGGCAAAAGCATATGAGTGGAGGAATTTAATCCTCAAAATATATCAGTTAGTATTAATAAAAATATAATAAAAATAATTGCATGGCGTATTGTAATTACCACTGGAGCAAGCTGTCAATCACAAATAAATTAAATTCATTTCAACCGAACTCAAGCAACAACAATAATCGAATGTTATGTTATCTTATAGTTAATCACAGAAAGGATAAAGTGTGAGAGAATGTATGTTGTATGTTTATGGGTGTGCGTGTGTGTCCGTCTGCTTACAAACTATTTTTTATTTATCCCATATCATTTGTACTTTGTACTAAGTATGATGCAAAGGGACCAATAAATAAATACAATGTACAAATTCAGGGAACATTAAAATTGCCACTTGGAGTTAAGGAATCATCGAAATTAAAAGTAATTTTATTTTGTAAACTTTTATTCCTAATTAGTATGAGAAGAGCTGAAATGAAACTGAGTAAACATATTGGGATGTAACGTGAATCTTGGATTTTCACAAATCTACACATTTACTGACGTTCCCATTGACGTTGATAACTTATAAAATAAATTGTTGGCGTATCGTAAATATTATATATGTCGATGGAATTTGAGAAAGGCTGACAACAATTTAGATTTTAGACAGCAATGATCTTAGTTTTTGAGCTGCAGAAATTTGAGAGTGAAATTCTTACTCTGGGACATTAAGTATCTCTGCTAGCTAGAACCTATCAGCCTGTTCTCGTGGAGCGTGTTATTTTGCTGTGGAGTTATATTGCGTTTTGATATCTCAAGACGACAGAAGGAGGAGATATGGAGCCAATAAATGCTGTGTATATTCCGGAAGAGGTAGGTTTACAACTTAAAGCTGCTTACGGAGTCTACAGCACAGCTTAATGCCTCACAAATCAGAACACACCTTTCAGTAACCTGCTGTTCACTTTGGTTTGTAAATAGTTGCGAATTAGCACATTTTGCTCGTTAAACTTGTATTAGTCAACCACATGATGTTCACGATGCCTTTAATTAAGTTGTGTCTGATCGTCTCAAGAAAAGTGGAGGAAATATATTTACAGTAACTAAACGATGTTTGTTTAGTGTTTAACTGTAATAAATCGGCGGAAGAAACCGAAGAAAAATGTCCTTTTTTGCAGCATTTACTACGCTAATGTATTTTTTATATGAAAATTATTACAGGCAAGGGTATTTATAACTGAAATACCATTTACTATATTTGTATTCTACAGTGACTGCTATCAGTGTTTTTGTTTATGTTAGTGATTATCTGAAAATGTTGCGAAGTTCTAAGAAACCCGTTATTAGTAGTTGTCTAAAAGCTTTTTTTCTTGAGTTTCTTGCTTTCCATTTTCAGTTAAATATGAAGTTCTTAAAGTACATTTTATGCTTACCAGTCAACGGAATGTGACTGATTGAAACTATTTTTTGTATATAATTGGCAGAAAATTAGAAAAGTTTCACTCTTTAGTCTAAGCTGCACATATAGATTTCACATTTGTTAGTATCCACATGCTGCTAACAGAATTTTCCTGCACAAGTCTACTGATAAATTATTCACATGTGTTGCATTAGTTAGGGGTGTGTTTTTCAGTGAAGTATTATTGTTCATATGTTTCAAAGCACTGACTTGTATTTTGCTCCAAATAACATAGTTGTGGTTGTCCTGTAAAATTCCTGCTCTTTAGTTGGCTGCTTGTAATAACTGAAGATGGTAAGATAAAAAATTATTACTGGTGCTCATATATTTGTATTAAAATGTATGCAAGTCTGTAATATAGAAGTTATTTTCTTTTGTGTGGGTGAATTGTAACAAGTAATGTGCTATTCCTTACTGCAATTGACACATAACCATAGACCAAGGTGATTCTGTTTCATGATGAGAACAAGTTGTTTCACCATTGCAGCTTCATTGGTGATTTACATCAAGTTGTGTTGGCTCTCGTTAGTGTCGTTGTTGGTGCTTTGAGACATGAGTATGTCTTGCTAATTAATAGCTGGTAGGAATAAACAGTTCTGAGTTCAAACTAAGTATTCTTATCAGTCTCTGAATGGCTCATAGATAATATTAATTTCAACTGTCTTTTTTTTTGGTATAAATCACTGATTTTCTCCTTACAGTGCTGTGTACTGCTTAACAGGACATTGTATTTGCATATGCATAATGAAAACACAACAATTTTATGACATGCCCTGTTGTCGAATTGCTGAGTTTGTATTATAACATCTCACTATGTACTTGTGAAGATTACACCAATCTGACGTGATGGGCATATCACATTTTACACTTAAGACTGAGTTTACTCTTGATAGGCCATTGACTGTCAATATATGTGTTAAAGATAGAGCTCCATATTTACTTTTATGGTGTTGGTACAAAAATGGAGTTAGCGTCATCTATATGATTTTCTTTTCGTTTTTTTCCTCCCGAGTAGAGTTTTCTTTGCAGATTGCAAGTGATATGAATGTTAACATGTCTTGGAAGCCATTCCATTGAGCCAGCAATATTCTCTGCTGCTCAAAAAATACTTGTTAATCAACCTGTGCAATTTTCTATAAAATATCATTGTATGCTTCTAGCCTCACATTGTTTCTAATTGCATATTCTTAATAATGTTCATTGCCAAGCTATTTCCAAAACAACTAAAGTTACTTACTCTCTTTTAAAACCAGTTTTTTTTTGTTTTGTTTTTTAATTCGTTCATATTAATGTGAGTATTTTACCATACAGTTTTAATTCAGCTTGTTCCCCTGAAGTTAACTTGTACAGGAGAATAAATCCAATTTCTGATATTCTGAGGTATCCATACCTCGTTAATTAAAAAATTGAAAGACTGGTAACTGAAGTGAAAGGAGGAATCTCTTTGCATTGCATAATTTGTGCTATATACCAGCCCATTCCGTCTGCATCTTCCAAATAGTTGCATTATCCTCACCACAATTAACTCTCCAGCACAGTGAACACAAGGCTGATATCATGTTTGAATGATTTCTGTTAAAACTTGTATGTTGATTCGCAGTGTTCTCAGTAACTGCTTCGTAGTTGGATACCAGAGTAATTGCTATGGGCACCACTCTACCTGAGCTCTGCCACTGGAAACTGGCATATATACATACTTTTTGTAGCACATACCTGCCATATTATTTTTAATATTCCAAGCCTTTCTCTGCTTTTACCTTACATATTTGTAATTGAAAATACTCTTTGTTATCTACCATTTATTAATTTAATTAATCTCTGAAACATTTTTGCCTGGTTGAATAGTTAATCTTCAGTGAGAATTTGGTAGATTAAGTTAGGTGCTGGTCATGAACAGCTCTATTTCCACTTTTACAGAACCCTATTTGATGCTGTGCTTCAACATTGCTCCTTGTATTTTAGTGAAGGTCACAATTGCCATAGTTCTTGCACTGGAGAACCTGGTTTCGTATCCCCACTTCCTCTAGCAGTTACAATCTTTTCTATGTCTTTTCTTAACCAACAGGTTCCTTCACTTCTATGACATGTTTAATGCTTCATCATATAATGTGGAAATATTTCTTTGACAAGACAAATGCTAAGTGTGTTACAAAGAAATTAAAATTCAAGTACTTAATGTAACTGATTGAATATATTTAACTGTTATTGTTGATTTAATGGAAGTATTCTTCATGAGGCCAATAGGAAATTGTCAGTGAAGTCTATGTGTGAGTTGTTTCATAATTGTGGAGAAGAGCTTGGTATGTTGCACTAATTAGTGTAGACACAATACATTTTTCTTTAATATAAAATATGAGGAAATTGTGCCATAGTAATTTTAGGGAATCATATTAACAACCACTTAGTTTTATTCTTTGACATCTAATTTGTGCATCATAAAGGGTTGCAGTGTTGGCTGTTGTAAAGAAACACTTTAAGATTGTCCCCTATTAAATATAAATACTTTTTTAAAAAGTATATTTGATGTTGATGCTAGTTGCCTTTCTAAGGTGAAACCAAGTTTTTAATGATTCATACATTTATTTTGAATAGCAGATTAGTAGTAGTTTACCCTTTTTCAAAATTGTGGTTTTTGTTTTTGATTCCTGCTGCAGACTGGATTGTTTACAATCACCAGAATGGACCTATTCCTCTGAGGAAGCTTGCCTTGCCTGAATGAAGGAACTCTTGGGCCTCTCATGTGGTAGGATGTGTGTTTGAATCATGGTCTGATCTTGGCCAGGCCATTCAGATTACAGTTTTCAGTGGTTTCTAAATATTACTTCAGGTTAATCTCATGCTGATTCCTTCAAATATGCATGGCTGAATTCTTTCCCATTCACTGTGTACAATTCTTTCTCAGTTCCATTGGTATCAATAAGCATTAAAGCTCCAGGGGGAAAAAGCTCATTGTTTGTAAATGTCTTTGGTTCCATTTCACTGAGATAAGCTATAATGTATTTGCTCTATAAATTTACAAATAATTGAATGAGTATACTGAGCGAGCACTAATGTTCAGGTAGTCCGTCTATTCTAGGTCCTGTCCAGATTTGGGTTTTCCATTGTTCCTCAGAATTTCTTCAGATGAATGTAATATCATTTCTTTATAAATGCTATTACCAATTGCTTTATTCTATGATGACAGTTCTGTCCTAGTTCTCATAATCACATTTTGTGCAAGCTATGAAGCACTAACAATAAATTATCCTATATTATCTGGATTAAAGAATTCATTCATTTAATACATATGATAATTTTGCATTGCCTTTTATAAATCAGAAAGGCTACACAAGCAATCAGTAAGAAGCTTTCTTTGTAACCCTTTATGGAATTATTTTTCTTTTATTATACCAGTGTTATAAGATGATATTCTGAGGCTAACTAAAGTTTTATTTTACAATGTGTTTGTGACTTGAATATTTGATGTTGTTTGCTTGTATTTATGTTTGGTTTGATGTCACCAGATAATAAGGATCAGTAACTATTTTTTTAAAAAAAACTCTCAATATTTTTACTAGTGGTTACACTTCCTGCCTGAATGTTTTTGAGTATCCTTTCTTTAAATTATATCCCTAGTTTATATTGTATATCATAATGTATTTCTCATTAATTCCTTTTTTTTTTTTAGAATATGCTCGAAGATACTGAACAAGAGAATTCAGAAATGGAACCTGTTCCTGATAAGTAAGCTGTTTCCTTGTTATTAAACAATAAGCTGCTGTTGTAGAACTTTATGTTACTTTAAAATCTCATCAAGACTTACCACAATCCTAAATGTAGAACAGAAACTAAGTGAATTACCTGCCCTTCATTAAACCCTATTCTGGAGGATCATGGCTTTTCTCTCAGGATCATCCACCCTTAGCCAAGTAGCTCCAGATTAACGGAGCTAAAAGTTTGCTGTCACCTCTTTCTGTTAGGAATAAAAGTTGCTCCCATAACATGATTTGTATTGCCCAGAGGATATGACTACAGTATGAAAATATGATTCGTATATATGCTGTGTCATATTAACATTTTTCTGCATGTAGATGTTTTATAATTTAGTTTTCTAAAGTATATCATATATAACGGCCAAATACTCAATTTTTTAATGTATTTTAAATGAACAATCCATAATACTGAGTGAAATAATCATAGTGAATACACACTGCAGAGAATAAACTGGGTTCAGAATAAGATCTCATTACTTTTTATCACTAAACAACCTCAATACTTAGCCCTATTATTATAAGAATTAGTTTTTGTTTAATTTGATTTATTTTTATGTTATTCTGAGTTGTTACCCAAATATAATAGTTCGACTTGAAAATTTGTGGGAGGTTTCAGAATCAATACATATGTGTCCCCGTACCAACAAAGCACATGATCCTTGTAAACAAAGGGTTTTAATTTCCGCTGAGTGATGCTGCTTGCCATGGATTTAACTGCAATCTTAAATTAACGTTGATTAGGTTCCAAACTAAGTATAGTGTATAAAAATTATCCTGTCAATTAAGCTTGCTGATCTCTACGCATAACAGAACTTTGATCAAAGGAAGACATTGCAATAAATCGTTTCATGTTTGATATGGCATTGAATAAATAGAGGGAAACACACCAATTTTTGATAATTTTGGGATGGAACCGTATACATGTACTAAGTTATCTCGTTCTAGCTCTATGATAAGCCTACTGGAATTATTTTGATGGAGTGTGAGTTGTTTAAAAATTTTGTATTTCACTGACTTACAAAGTAAGGAGGGAAATAAAGTAAAATTAAACAGATCAGTTAAGGTCAAATTATAATTAAAATCTAAGGCATGTAAAGATATTAAGCTAGAAAGTGATTTCACAGTTGGTGTTGGTTCACAGAAATTTATCAGTTTTAGACTTTTGTAATAGTTTATCAGTGTATCGATTTAGAGCTTTCTACAATCACTGAAAATTGAGAGTTTTAATGATCATTAGTGTGCAACTGAGTGACAAATTTGAGAAATTGTCATAATTTGCATTTGAGTAACTTAAAACTATGAACTAGAGGCAGCAAAACTTAATGTGTTTGCAACAATTGCTGATATCTTGTAATAGAAAAATGAGGAATGGATCATATCTCCAAACGAAGAAATTTAGGTACAAAAACAGCCAAAATCACTTCAAGAAAGGGTTGACTTGATTTGGCGTACAAACTGTCAGATGCCCATTAGCTACAGTTGAAGCAGTAATTCAGTGCCGATCTTCGTCCAAACCAGCTGCTTTAGAATATTTTTGGTTTGTATTAAGAATTTATATATCTGTCGTTACAAGTAGGTCTTTAGTGTGGTAGCTTCTATAAGCTGTTTACTTATCAGAGAAGATGCAGTGGTGGGAGGTGGCTGGTAGTGTGGGTGCTTGTGTGTGTGTTTGAGGGGTGGGGAGTGATGTCCCAGAGATTCTATGCCCACTCGGCTGGTGTGGGCGGTGTGGAGTGTTGTACCTGTCTGGTGATACTGGCACGGCAGGGCGGCAGTAAACGTACTGTGTGACTAAATAATTCAGAGTAAAACTGAGGATCAGTAAGAAGTGCAGTGGCAATTATTTAAGCCAGGGATGGCCAACCCAAATGATCTTGCGGGCCACTTTGGAAGGCCATCATAACTCGCGGGCCGCATATAAAATTATATAGCACCACTACAGCCTTATTTTTGGAGTGAAAAATTGAAACATGAGTTGTTATTGTGTTTATTATTATTATTACATTTAAACACAGATAATATAATAATAATGATACTAAATGTACATTGTAGAGAAATATACAACACTAAAAATGAAATATAAAAAATATTTTGTAAAAGTGTGATGAATCTCACGGGCTGGAAAAATGTTCAAGGTGGGCCACGGGTTGGCCACCCCTGATTTAAGCCTTTTGTTTCTTTACTGAGCATGCTGGGAGTGCTATAATGCTCTCACCTTTCATTCAGCATGATGTAGGTTAGAATTCCCACCAGTCTATCTAGCTTTAGGTATAAGCAAAGAAGTTGGTTTCTTAGCCATGTTCCAATAATCCAATTAATTATCACATTTACACCTATAAACTTCAGTTCAAGTGTGCTAATGCTTGTTGTGGTCCACAGTTCACTACACTGTGGAGCCCTTAGAGTCCAATAGGCAGAAGCAGAGGCCTAAATCAACTCACTGTAATTTGATGATCAAGTGCCCCTGACCACAGCTTTGATACCAGATGGCAATATGGTTATTAAAAGCTATTACTTGTTGATGCTGTTGGAATACTTTGATCGGCCATTCAGTTTTTTGTTTCCGTCTATTCCATTTTTATTGAATTCTTTTATAGCATCTTACTTCAAAGAGTAGACCAGATCAATGTTGTATAATATTTAATTTTTTCTTTCTTACTGATTATTAATTAAAATCATCACTTTACATTCTTTAAATAGAATATATAAGCTGTCCTGACACTAAATTGTTTATTATTTTAATGTTCAATTACAAAACAACCAACAGTTTGCTATAGAGAAACTGAATATCCAATCAGAAATCTGAATTATTATTAATTTGACTGAATGTATATAAAATTTCTTCTTATCGATAACAAAATAATTACTGTGCTTAAAATATGGTCTATACACTGTGACTGTCATATTTCATGACTGCCATTATACAAAAACTTAGTCCAGCGTTTTCTGATCAGGTTTACTGATTAGTCTAATACACCTAGACAAAAACTCTGTTCCTAAATGGGAGCATTGATTAAATCCCACACATTATGAATTCCAACGATTACATACTGGGCCTATAAAAAGCAACTGGTATATTTAGCAACATCCTGGGGCTCCAAATCACACATAACTGTGGTATGGTATAAAAATTATCTGTAGTTTATTGTCTTGATTTATCTTGATATTTGCATTACACTAACCTGTATGCCATTATTGAACATTTAGTAACTACATTTGCCTATATTTCTTCCAAATTCCATTTTTTTATTGAGCAGCCTGATGGCTCAGTGCATTTGAGAATGTGCATCGTTAAGGAAACTGTCTCCAAAGACTCCAAGAATTTTAAAAAAAATACTATTTTTATTGTTCAAATATTCCTTCCATGTGATTCAGCCTGGTAGCTTGACAGTGCCATAACAGTAGATTATCTGTCACTCAAAAACTCACAAAGTCATCAACATGAGCCATCTAACTGACTGAACCACATACATTCAAATCTATACTCACTTACACCAAACCCATATATTCTCTAACTCACCCACATGTATCAACTTCAATGGGCCGTCTTCCATCAATATGACTCAACATGCATATGAGCACCACTGACTCAAATACACCTGTGTAAGTCAACAGTCACTCACACTACAAAACATCTCTCAAACATGTATAAGAAAATCACATACAAGAAAGGAATGTCCTGCATTACATGGGCCACTTCAATACATATTTATTATGACCAACACACAGTACATTTCGATATTTGTTTACTTGTAAATATTATTTGTAACATAATTCATCAAGATGTATAATGAACACCATTAAAAAATAATTGTTTAAAATTTTGCTTATCGAATTCAACTTAGTACATAATCTGATGTAGAGAACAGTCAATAGCTCTCCCTTGACAACTTTTGTTTTTAGTTATGTGTGGTTACCTAAGGGAAAAATGGAGTTGCTCAATACAATTACTGTGTGTGTATTGCCATGATATAATTTCTTTCAATGGATTGATAAAATATTTATTGTCAACCAGTACTATAGAAAGTTTCAATAGACATAATATGCAAATATGGATATGACAGTTTCTTAGCATAAATGCACTTTCAAAATTTTTTTTGTTATTTTTTTGCTTAGTGTTTTACACCACATCATCATCGAGGTCATTAGAGCTAGGAAAGGATTGAGGTAAGGAAGGAATTTGGCAATGACATTTCTGACGCAGCTATCCCAACATTATCCTTGACCGATTTCATTAAACTATAGAGAACTGAAATCTAGATGGCTGCATGGGGAATCAAACCTGCGTCCTCCTGAATGCTAAGCCAGTATATTATTATTTACCATCCTCTCTTGATTTTCCCCTGTTATTTAGAATGTAATACTAAATATTTTGTGATTGACAATAGTATTTTTATTCATCACATCCATTGCTATTGTGTCGTCTTCTTGCACTGGGCTTCAAAATTTTAATGCTTATCAAACCGAGAGCTTATGTGCCTGTATACCGGATTTGTGCAAATAGGTTTAGATTCAGTCTTCACATTGGATTTCTGATATAAGTTTCCTAAAGACGTACCAATCTCATTCTAACAGATCTGCAACCCTTATTGAGATTGCTAAATACTATGTTGCTGTTTCAGTTATATTTAAAAATCCATTTCTAGCAACACTAATAATTCACTGGCAAAGGCATTTAATCGTAGTAGTATTAGTATTATCAGAAGTATCTGTATGCCATTTCTAGTCATAATCCTTGCTTAATGGATCACAAATAGAGCCTTGTGTGTGTCCACTGACCAGAGACATAATGATGGTCATTTTCTGGTATCTCAAGCTACCTACAGGAATCCCATAAAATAGGCTATGCTATCAAGATGTCCAAAAACTGATCACTGCCTGATACTGCATTTCACACTGGTGTGGTTATCTAATAAGCTACTATGTAAAAAAAAAAAAAACCTTGGTATACTGATTTACATAAAGATCTCAGAATTATTATTCGTTTAATCATTTATTGACATATTATATTTTATATTCATATAGCTCTGTATCAATTTTAATCCATTTATTACATTAAGAAATATCTCTTCTCTATTTATTTTAGATCCTTTTTTAAAGGAACATCATTATTGGAACTTGCCTGTGCATTCTGTGCGTTGACATTTGTATCATGGTGTTCGCTAAGTAAACACGTCTTCCATCATGTCTCAGCTGTCTCTGCCCCTTTATATATTTGTACATGTTGTTCTCAAGTATTTAAAGATGAGGTGAAACTACAGATTCACAAGTACCCTAGCAGCACATCACAAAGCAGGTAAGGGTTGAAATTCTTATTTTATATTAAATGCTGCAACATGTTTTAAATAATTGTAACAGGTTAATTTCTTGTACCAAAGTTTTGCACTAATACTGGAGTTACATCCACTTGATTTTCATCAATTTAAGCCAGTGACAAGTTATATGCAATCCTACAATCAACAATTAGAAATTTGTGTATATACAGTTCCCTTAGTGAATATGATGTTGGCTATTGCGGCTGTGCTGTTATAAATTTAGACCTATCTGAAATATCTTCCAAGACTAATGCAAAGGCAGCTTCTCTTGTGTCTGTTTTCAATATTGCCTCACTTTGCACCTGTGGCTAACTAGTCTTGGTTAGTAACATTCAATAACTACAAAAGTTTTTTAATATTAAAATTATATTTACTATATCAGAAGGTGAGATGCGGCCATCTTATTTTATCTATATTATGTAGTCGTTTTATGTTAGCTGTAGAAAGGTTATTTCCTGTAACTTCGCTTGCTATAACTGACATTATGTCTGCATTATCCCATCACTTTAAGCAATTGCTCTTATAAGCAATAATCTGAAGTATTTGACTTAATGGTTTTATGTCTAAAAGCTATACTATAATTTATTTTGATATATCTACAATTTATTCTGAAAATAACTAATTGTCTAGTGTCTTGTTTCAATCGAGCTTTGTTCGGCAGTGTGCTAATCAGTCTTGCTAACTAGAATACTCCATATGAAAAAATTTCTACTTGAGTGATAAGGTTATTGTACAAGAGTTGTGTTCTTATAGAGCAACTACAATTATTGTTTGAAAGAAGCAGTACTCTTGCCTATATGGATTATCAATGTTAGTCTGTTGTTAATAAACTGAAAGTACTCCAACTGCAGTGTGCCTAGACTGAGTAGAAATTCATCTACGAGTAAAACCTTCGGGATTAATATTCGGATTTTGAGCATGACATACTATTTTCGACTGATGATATATTGACCTGCATTTCAAGACTGGTTCATTAGTTACTGAATAATGAATTATTATTTTTTTATAAAATTGTTGTCAACAGGACCAGTATAATTTAGTAAGGTTTCACAGAGGATTACGTTCATATACTCAATGATATTGTTCTTAATTGTAAGAGAAGTATAAAACCTGTAGACCATTTTTCTCTAATTTTTGATACACTTCTTAGAAGGTACCAAGTAATAGAGATTATTTATTTTAACATAGATTGTTTTTATTTGTGATCTTATAAGTAATTTATATTATAGATATATCACCATATATTGTGTTGCAAATAAATGTGTTCACAAGATGTTTATTCAGTGACCAGTGTAATTTTTCAATAAATGTTTGACAAAATATCATTGACTTGCATTCAATAGAGTGCATGCTCTGGTGCACTTCCCCTACATATCTAGTTGGATACCCCTTTATTGTTGTTATTTTTTATGATGTTATACACGTAAGTTTTAAATTCCTTAACCCAGTTTCCCACTAATAAATTTTGATTTAAGTTCCTTCACCATTTTGGTAATTATTTCATCATTTCCCTTACCTAAAAAAGAAAATTTTCCACTTCCTTCTACATGAAACTGAGGGCCAGATTGTGCTCATAGTTGCCTTTTTCTTTCCATATACTGCTCATACTTGTACGACCAATCTCTCTCCATGCTCTATTGCCAACATATGCCTTGTACACCTCCAGCATTCTCTTCACTCTCCTAGGATGACTCCCAATCCAGCTCCATTATCATATCAGTTACTGACTTGGTCCTGTAGTAATTTCCTTAAACAAATACAGCTGCTTTCCTTTCATGCCCTTGAATTCCTGTATTTAACACCCAAAATGTGGGTTCCAAACTATACCAATCAAGCAATGGTCTAAGCAAAGTACTATAACCTATCTTGTTCCCTTAGATGTTTTATTTCATTTAAGTTTTTTCAGGAAACCCAAAAAAAAAAAAAAAAAATTCACATATTTCCTCATACATATTTCATGAATGTGAGAAAAAATTGTCTAATAAATATAAATACATTTGATGGCAGTCTTTAGCTTGTCTAAGTGTACAGCATCAACAGACATTGTCTTTTTGCTCTGCTGCCTCCGCTCCTTCAATTTTACTAAAAGGACATTCACTTTCAAATTTTGATGTACACTCTATAAAACAAAATTATGGTCTCAGCCATAGACAGTTTCTAAAGTCCGAATGAGGTTTTTCTCAAAATCTTCTCAAGCAGCCAAGTTTTCCCCCATCAAATATGTTCCGTTGCATACTCTTCTTTATTGTTTGGCTTGCAGTGTGAATGGGTCACTATTATTATTCCAAGGAATGAAGTGATTCAGAGATCAGATCTCTGTATTACAATATGTGTCTATTCACTCATAGATTCAAAAATTTGTTTATCACATTTACTAGTCTGTGAATAAATATTTCATTACCTCCATATTTTTATTTATAGTGATTATTACTGACAACAGTTGTTCCTGTATTGCCGTTTCATGTTATTAATTAGTTACCTACCAAGCATGGTGTAACGGTTAGCGTTCTGGCCTCGCATTCGGGAGGACGGCAGTTAGAATCCCTGTCCGGACATCCAGATTTGGGTTTTCCATGGTTTACCTGAATCACTGCAGGTGGATGCTGGGATGCTTCCTTCAAATGGCCATGACCAAATTCCTTCCCATTCCTTGCCCCCCATCCTTTCCTGTCTCTAAAGACCTCACTGATTAGAGACATTAAGCAGTTAATAAAATAGATACTGCAGTTGATAATTTACTCTAAATATAATTTTGTTTAAAAAAAAACGGTTGTTACTATATCATGAATGTTATGTATGAAGAGATATCTCAAACTTCATATTTTTGTGTTTGTATTTACTGTCATTATTAAAATGAAACAGAAATTTTATCAAAGTAACCATACCTCTTACTGTAGTTGGTTGGTCCTGTAGGTATTGTTGATTTCTACATGTAAATTGCCCAATAGTTTGGTTCAGTTTCATTTCAATCATTTAATCTTATTGATGTGTTAATTGTTTTATAAAAATACATCCTCTTTTGTTAATAAGTTATGTATTTATAATAATATTTCATTATCATTTACTTTAAATGGCAATGGCATATAATTAGTGTTTTTCATCACTTTTCTTTTTATTAGTAAACACGATTTCATTCTAGAATGCAAAGTTTGTAGTTGAGTTCACAAATAATTAGTGTAGCTATTTCTAAGAACTGTTCAATATAATATCACGGCATATCAGTATGGTTATTTTTGTGCTTCTAGGAGTTATTCTGATAGTCCAAGTAACATTCAGATCAACAAGCAGACACAATCTATTGCTGAACATCTAAGAACAAGTGCAGCAGTGTGTCAGATGATTGTTTTGGGTATGTGCTCATATTCTTGTGAAGATTGTGGTAAATCTTTATACAGTCTGGTTATCTTAAGATTCACCAAAGGATTCATTCAGGCGAACGCCCATTTTCTTGTGAAGATTGTGGAAAATCTTTTACACAATCTGGGATTCTCAAGAGTCATCAGAGGATTCATTCAGGCAAACGCCGATTTTCCTGTGAAGTTTGTGGAAAATCTGTTCAATCGTCTGGGAAACTTAAGATTCATCACAGAATTCATTCAGGCGAACGCCCATTTTTCTTGTGAATTTTGTGGAAAATCTTTTACATCGTCTGGGTATCTTAAGACTCATCAGAGAATTCATCAATGGAAGGCCCTTTTTCATGTGAGGTTTGTGCAAAATCTTTTACGTCATATGGGAAACTTAAGATTCATCAGAGGATTCATTCAGGCGAACGCCCATTTTCATGTCAAGATTGTGGAAAATCTTTTACACAGCCTTGGACTCTTAAAAAACATCAGATGATTCATTCAATCGAATGCCCATTTTCATGTGAGGTTTGTGGAAAATCTCTTACATCGTCTGAGAAACTTAAGATTCATCAGAGGATTCATTCAGGTGAACGCCCATTTTCGTGTGAAGATTGTGGAAAATCTTTTACACAGTCTTCTAATCTTAAGATTCATCAGAGGATACATTCAGGCGAACGCCCATTTTCGTGTGATGTTTGTGGAAAATTGTTTACACAGTCTGGGTCTCTTAAGAGTCATCAGTGGATTCATTTAGGCAAAAGCAAATTTTCATGTGAAGTTTGTGAAAGATATTTTACATCGTCTGGGGAACTTAAGATCCATCACAAGATTCATTCTGGCGAACGCCTATTTTCTTGTGAAGATTGTGGAAAATCTTTTACACGGTCTAGGACTCTTATGAATCATCAGCGGATTCATTCTGGCGAACATCTATTTTCTTGTGAAGTTTGTGGAAAATCGTTTACATCGTCTGCGAATTTTAAGATTCATCAGCGGATTCATTCAGGCGAACGCCCATTTTCTTGTGTGGTTTGTGGAAAATCTTTTACACAGTCTGGGACTCTTAAAATTCATCAGCGGATTCATTCAGGCGAACGCCCATTTTCTTGTGAAGTTTGTGGAAAATCTTTTACACAGTCTGGGGCTCTTAAGAATCATCAGAGGATTCATTAAGGCCAACGCCCATTTTAATGTGAAGTTTGTAGAAAATCTTTTACACAGTCTGGGACTCTAAAGCATAATTAGAGGTTTCATTCAGGCGAACGCCCATTTTCTTGTGAAGTTTGTGGGAAATCTTTAACACAGTCTGGAAATCTTAAGAATCATCGGAAGATTCGTTCAGGAAAACACCACTTATTGTGCAATTTGTAGAAACTCTTATAAAGACCGAGCAAAATTAGTGATTCATCAGAGTATTCATTCATGCGAATGCCAATTTTCATGTGAAGTTTGTGGAAAACCGTTAACAGACTCTCGGAAAATTAAGTGCCATCAGAAGATTCATTCAGGTAACACCCATTTTCTTGAGAGGTTCATGGAAATTTGTTTTCACTATCTGTTATTCTCAAGGTGCATAAGCGAATTCATTCAGATAAACGTCCATTTCCTTGTAGCGTTTGTGGAAAATGTTTTACAGACTCATGCAGCCTTATAAACCATCAGAAAATTAATTTACTCTAATTCTATTTTGTGTATAGTTATGGAAATTTTGTTGTATGGTCTATAAGATTCAAAACCAATTAGTGGATTCTTGCTGATAAATACCCATCGTGTTCCTAAGTTTTGGAAACTTTTTACAGAGTCTGACAATAATAATGTACTTTCATTTGGGTGAATCGCCATATTGTAGTTATATTTATAGAATATCGGTTATGTGGTCTAGACAAGTCTTAAGTCACTAGAGAATTAATAAGTGTGATTTTCAAGTTTTGTGTAAGATTTGTGATAAACCTTTTATATTGTGCATGGATCTTAAAAATCATTGGATATTTATGTGGATTAACTTCATTCTTACAGAATATATTGTTACTTTCACCATAAATTTTTTCAGCAATGCTGAAATATAGAGATATTTGTTAGTTTGTATTTTAATGAAACATGTGTAATAGTTGAATCAAACAATAGTGCTGATGATTTTACTTCCAGTGTGTATTAACATGAAGGTGTTCTAGAGTGTCATTAACTGTTGTGTTTGGGATATTGGAGGAGTACAGTATGACTTATTAAATTGTTCCTTACTTTTAATACAGATAAATTAAATATCTAAGTGGTTTGTAGTTTATAGAAAATTTATTTAATTTACTTGGATTATTTTCTGGTTAGACATTATTATTCAGACATATTAGTGTGTTGATGGCTTAGTATAAAATATAAGACAATTACAAAAATGTATTTGGATTGGTTATTGTATATTTGTAGGTTTATCAACCATTATTGGAATACAAAAATAACCTCAGTGGGTTATATGTTCTGTAGTAGTTGTATGTAAAAAAAAATTTATTTGGCTATTAAATTGGTGTTCATATATTCTTTTGTCACATTTTAAATAAGTTTTTTCTTTTACCCAAGAGTATAGATATTGTTGCAGGAATGTCTTACTCTAAACTACATCTGAGTATCCCTGCCTTCCAGGTATTTTTTTTTTACTGTCTAAAAGGGACCATGGATTAACTTTAATACTTTTTTTGCATCACTCAATGGGTGAAACATAGTTTTCTCTTGATAGTTACTACTTTTTTTTGATTGTAGGACTATCTTGAAAATTATTGGGTTTATAATGAACATGACTGATATTTGCATCATAATTCTGTGGTATTACAAATATTATGAACCACATGGTGATGAATGACAAATTATAAGGAAAACATCTTTATGATTTATAGCTTAGGGATTCTTTTCTTCTTTGGGTTTTGCAGAAAACCATTCTTATCACCTCATTCATAATTTTGATTAATTGATCAAGTGGCACAAGCTATATTAGTCACATGAAAGAAGTTAAGAGGAGCATCATTTTTAGTTACAGTTCTTATTTTAGTTGTTTTTGTTTTACCTGATGTTTTGTCACCTTTCTCCCTACATTACCAGAGAGTGATTCATTGTCCGGCTTAGAAGACTTCTATAACTAGATGATTCCATTTTAAAGTTTGAAAAATTCTGGAAAACATTTATTTGTACTATATAGTGCTATATGATATCAATTTCATACTTTAAACTAGTGAGTACTAGAATTAAAGATGCCCTAATGATCACCTAACAGAACAAAAAGATTTCATCAACAAGCAGTGTGGTGACCTATTTCCAATCCTAATAAAGCCAATGGGAATTTTCGGTGGGTGAGGGTTAGTAGTGGGAACCTTGTGTGACATCTGCAATTTGAGCCTAGCTATCATGTACCTGATGCTTTTAATATATGATACTGGCTGGCAGGTGTCAGCTATTTTAAACTGGGTCATCCCAGAATTATGGCTTCAAGTCACACACATGTATGGTGCGGTAGGTATATTCTGTGCCTGAAATACTGTGATAATTAAATTAAGAGAATAAATATTTGCATACTTTTGTGTATTTTACTGCCTATATAACTGCCCCATATAAAGTGAGTAAAAAAAATTCATTGCTCAGTTTCAACCCCTTCTACCTATGTATGCAAGTGCATATATTTACCTAATCCCTCTCCCCTCTTTGATCCAACTACATACTTTATGGATGCTCCCTAATTTATTGAGAAAGGCCACTCTCATATCTAGTGTTGCAAATATGGAATAAATATAATATAACTCCTAAAGTATATCATCTTCTTTGGAGGAAATATTATTGACATGTACAGATCCATTGGCTAGTATAAAGAATGGTGGAACTCAGTGATTCCTTTCATGATCATAATACAATAATATTTAATGTGTGTGTTTATTTTGGTTTACTGACACAAGTTTGAAACATTACAGCCACCAAGATAAATGCAATTATAGGCACATGAAGCAAGGATAGATGTGGGGGTTTTAAAATCCAGAGATACAGAAGTGGTTAAATTTCTTTAAGTTCTGCTCTCATCTTTGACCACACATCAATAGTGTAATAGAAAAAATAATGTCGTCTTGCATAGCACAAGACAA
>JARYHS010006155.1:0-22838 GCA_031002005.1 Vandiemenella viatica
GTAAAAAATCCAGTCTGCAGCAGGAATCAAAAACAAAAACCACACTTTGGAAAAATGGTAAACTACTACTAAACTGCTATTAAGAATAAATGTATGAATATTAAAAACTAGGTTTCACCTTAGAAAGGCAACTAGCATTAACATCAAAAATACTTTTTAAAAAAGTATTTATTTTTAATAGGGGACAATCATTAACTGTTTCTATACAACAGCCGATACTGGAACCCCTTATGACGCACAAATTAGATGTCAAAGAATAAAACTAAGTGGTTTTAATATGATTCCCTAAAATTACTATGGTGCAATTTCCTCATATTTTTATATTCAAGAAAAATGTATTGTGCCTACACTAATTAACGCAACATGCGATGCTCTTCACCACATTATAAAACAACTCACAAATAGACTTCACTGACAGATTTTCTATTGAACTAATGAAAAGTACATAAATCTACAATAACAGTTAAATATAATGAATCAGATACAAGAAGTACTTGAATTTTAATATCTTATTACACACTTAGCATTTGTCTTGCCTAACAGATATTTCCACATTAAATGATGAAGGATTAAACATGTCATAGTAGTGAAGGAATCTGTTGGTAAAGAAGGGCGATTCTCATAGAAAAGTCTTAAATGCTAGATGAAGTGTGGAAACCAAACATGGTGAAAAAAGTTTGTCCAGACCAAATCTAAGGATATTGTGAAAATCACAAAAACACAAGGAGCAATATTGAACCACAGCACAAATTGGGTTTTATTAAAGTTCAAATAGAGATGTTCATGGCCAGCTACTAATTAATTCTACCAAATTCTCACTGATGATGAACTAGCAGGAAAGTGAGAAGTTAGGCGTGTAGGGAAATTGTCATTGGGGCATGCACTCCATCACAATTTAATTAAACATTATTATTATTATTACTATTATTATATTCCACAAGGGAAAAATATTTAAGAGATCAAAGAAATTCATAAATGGTAGATAACAAAAAGTATTTTCGATTACAAATATTTAAAGCATAAGCAGAGTAAGGCTTGTAATATTAAAATAACTTTTTTAATATGGAAACAGGGCCGCAATGTGCTACTAACAGTATGTATATATGCCAGTTCCCATTAGCAGAGCTCAAGTAGATTGGTGGTCATAGCAATTAATCTGGTATCAAACTACGACGCAGTTAGTGAGAACATTACAAACCTACGTACATGGGTGTCGGGAAGGGAGTGCAACTCCCTTGCTGTATAAGAAATACACAGAAAAGATTAGGTTACAAAAGAAACATATTATTAAATTCACTGTTTGAATAATAATTTAAGGTACCTAGGTAATAGTCCAAATTTGTTCAACATTTTGTCAGTAAATTCAATATCCTTGGTTAAAAAGTAAAAGTGTTATATATAATGCATAAAAAAGATACAGATGCACCTCCCTTAAAGTAATCCTGTTGCGCCCATGCCTACATACAAATTTTAACAGAACTCATTTGAACATGATATCAGCCTTGTGTTCAGTGTGCTGGACAGTTAATTGTGGTGAGGATAAAGCAACTATTTAGAAGATGCAGACGGAATGGGCTGGTATATAGCACAAATTATGCAATGCAAAGAGATTCTCCTCTTTCACTTCAATCAGTTACCAGCCTTTCGATTTTTTAATTAACGAGGTATGGATACCTCAGAATGTCAGAAATTGGATTTATTTGCCTGTACAAGTTAAGCTTCAGGGGAACAAGCTGAAGTAAAACTGTATGGTAAAATACTCACATTAATATGAATGATTTTAAAAAAACTGGTTTTAAAAGAGTGTAAATAACTTTAGTTATTTTGGAAATAGCTTGGCAATGAATATTATTAAGAATATGCAATTAGAAACAATGTGAGGCTAAAGGCAGACAATGATATTTTATAGAAAATTGCACAGGTTGATTAACAAGTATTTTACCAAGCAGCAGAGAATATTGTTGGCTCAATGGAATGGTTTCCAAGACATGTTAACATTCATATCACTTGCAATCTGCAAAGAAAACTCTACTTGGGGGGAAAAAAATGACAATAAAATCATTTAGATGACGCTAACTCCATTTTTTGTACCAACACCATAAATGTAAATATGGAGCTCTATGTTTAATACATATATTGACAGTCAATGGCCTATCAAGAGTAAACTCAATCTTTAGTGTAAATAGTGATATGCCCATCACGTCAAATTGGTGTAATCTTCACAAGTTCATAGTGAGATGTTATAATACAAACTCAGCAATTCGACAACAGGGCATGTCATTAAATCGTTGTGTTTTCATTATGCATATGCAAATACAATGTCCTGTTAAGCAGTACACAGCACTGTAAGGAGAAAATCGGTGATTTTTACAACAACAACAAAAAAAGAAGACAGTTGAAGTTACTATTATCTATGAGCCAGTCAGAAACCTATAAGAATACTTAGTTTGACCTCAGAACTGTTAGTCCTACCAGCTATTAAATAGCAAGACATACTCATGGCTTAAAGCACCAACAACGACACTAACGTGAGCCGACACAACTTGATGTAAATCACCAATGAAGCTGCAAGTGGTGAAATAACTTGTTCTCATCATGAAACAGGATCTATCATTAAATCTTATACCTTAGTTTATATCTTACCATCTTCAGTTATTACAAGCAGCTAACTAAAGAGCAGGAATTCTGTTTGGCAGCATGTGGATAGTAACATATGTGGGAATCTATAATGTGTAACTGAGACTGGCCTGTTATACACAATAAAGGTTTCATATCAGTTACATCCATTTACTAATAATATAAAATAAACTTTAAGGACTTCAAATTAACTACAAATGGAAAAAGATACAGAAGAAAACAGCTTTCACACAACTACAAATAGGCAATCCTCAAAAACTTTGCAGCGTATTCAGATAATAACAAACTCAGTCAAAAACACTGATAGCAGTCACTGTAGAATATGGCATCCTCTGGTAACACATCCCTGTGGCCTGTAATAAATTTTCATATAAAAAATGCATTAGAACAATAACTGCTGCCAAAAAGGACATATTTCTTCAGTTTTGTCCACCAATTTTTTACAATTAAACACTAACAAACAATCTTATAGTTAGTGTAAATGCATTTCCTCATACTTTTTTTCAGACGATCAAACACAACTTATTTAAAGGGATCGTGAACAGCATTGTGGTCAACTCATACAGTCTGATGAGCAAAATGTGCTAACTCCCAATTCTTTACAAACCAATACGAAAAACAGGCTAGTGAAAGGTGGGCGCCTGTTGTTGTGGGACATTAAGCTGTGTTATTCGATTCCGTAAGCAGCTTTAAGTTGTAAACCTACCTCTTCCAGAATACATACAGCATTTATCGGCCTCCATATCACCTCCTCCTGTTGTTTTGAGACAACAAAAAGCAATATAAATTCACAGCAAAATAACAACGCTCTTCCACAACAGCTGATTGATTCTGCTGCATAGATAGTTAATGTTCTAGAGTAAGAATTCCACTTCAAAAACTAAGAGCATTGCTGTCTAAAATCTAAATTGTTACCAGTCTTTCCCTAATTCCATCGACGCATATAAAATTTATGGATACGCCAACAACTTACTTTTCAAGTAATCCACGGCAATGGAAGTCAGTAAACGTATAGATTTGTGAAAATCCAATATCTGCTTTATATCTCAATATGTTTGTCTAGTATCTTTACATTTCACTCTTCTCATACTGATAAGAAAAATGTTTGCAAAAATATTTTTAATTGCAATGTATCTTAAAATCCTAGTTGAAATTTAATTTTCCCTGTATTTGTAGATTGTATTTATTTATTGTCCCCTTTGCATCATACTTAATACAAATAATATGGGATAAGTCAAAAATAGTTTGTAAGCAGATACACACACATACGCACACAACCATACATTCTCTCACACTTTATCCTTTCTGTGACTAAGTATAAGATAACTAGGGGCCCACACCAAAACCCTGAGGCCCCCGCCTGGGCCAGTAGTAGAACTAAAAAAAAAAGAAAAAGAAAAAAAAAGGTCACCCATAAATTTTTGGGTTGAATTTTGAATTTAAGCCCCGGTCGGAATGGCCACTGCAGACAGCCTAAATGTGGATCTGATGATAACATTAAATTTTTTTGTTGCTGCTCGAGTTCAGTTGAAATGAATTTAATTTATTTGTGACGGACAGCTTGCTCCAATGGTAATTACAATACATCATGCAATTATTTTATTATATTGTTATTATTAATAATACTAACTGATATATTTTGAGGGTTAAATTCCTCCGCTCATATACTTTGGCCAATTACGAATTTAAAACCCTTCGGCCTATTAATAAACTAGTCATCGCTTCCCTTGGTAATCCCCTAAAATCCCTTACGCATGATATCGAGTGACAGTCGAGTGCCTATGGTTATTCTTTCCTTTCCATGCAATACTCATAATTATTCGAGCCTATCCATCCAATCACCATCACCAAGAAATGCCTTAATCATCTTCCTGTTTTCCTATGAATCGCAATCCTGCTCATTTTATCATAACAGTTACCGACTGCATCCGCAAACAAAGCTATCTGTTATCTTTAGCACTGCTATCCAACTCCTGTATTTGATACTCATAATGTGAGTCCCAAACTACGCCACCATATTCAAGCAATTGTGCGACCAAAGTTTTGTAATCCAATTACTTTGCTTCTCTGGGGCACCTTTACAACCCTTACCAACACCAGAAGGAAATATTAATGGGAAACAAGGTGCCTAAGATGCAAAATATTATTGTTGAAGGGGATCATTCACTGATGCATCCAGAAATTTCTATTGCTATCTAAAAACAACTAGTAACGAGCCTACCCACACAATTAGAAATCAGAAAAATTTGAAATTTAGCATAAGGATATAATGAAGAAACTGAAATAGCTAAAAATCCATTAATAATACTACAGAAATTTTAAGGATAATAGGATGTGATACTGTACCTTAAATTCAAATCTTAATTAAACTATGTCATGATACTTGCTGCTTACCTGATTACTGGAATAGTTCGACAGTAGTACCGGTCCATAATGGAGGAGTAACAAATAGAGTCAAAAACTACGGCCCAATCAGTTTAACGTCAGTTGCAAGTAAACTAATGGAGAGATTGGTAAGTAACCAAATCAGAGGTATCTGTGTGCAAAGTAAGCTCTATTCAAGTAGGCTACATGGCTTTAGGCAAGGATATTGATTCATATCTCAGTTGGTGGGATCATGAAGGAAAGAAATATATAGAGATGAAATACCGTTTACTCTGTGACGCCACCTCTAAACTCTCGGCTGATATTGCACATGCGTGGAAATGGCCATATTATGTATCCGCACATTTGCTATGTTCACATTGTGTTTGATGCTGTGATTATTTCATTTTCTAATGTGTCTAAGTTCTTTTTATAATGCCATCTTGTGCTGTATACGGTTGCCACAAATAGGCCAGATAGTAAAGAACCTGGAATATCATTTTATAAGTAAGTTGCATTGTAATTATTGTTCCTGAAGTATGCAGTTGGTATTGGCATGTTTGGTGCCTGTCTATAAATATTTAATCATAGTTCTCAATAGGATGACTTTGTTCTCAAATTTTTTTGTTGGTGTAGTGTAGAAAATCAGCATACCTTGCTATTTTGTATATAATAGACTAGGATTACTTTTTAACGAGTGTTGAAAATGAGATTTAAAGGGATGATTTTTACATCGCGATACAGTGAATTTAGTATTGCGCTTTCTTTCATCGCATTGCAGTTTATACTGACAGTGTATGATGAAATTAAATGTGTTAAATTATGCTATGCAATCTAGGAATCTTGATGAAGCAAACGATGTTGCTACCCCAAATGCAGCTTGCGATTCAAATACGAGTGTGTGGGTGTGTCTACATACTTTGATTCTGTAGCTGCAATTTAGTGGAGATCTAGGTCTACATGCAGTGTGTACCAGAATGGTTTTGCTGTTGCATAAGGGACAAAGAATTTATCTATTATTGTTAGTAATTTCATGAGAACCATGTTAGTGACAAAACGTGTATCGCGATGTAAACTACTTCCAGCTATTCTCAATTAAGCTTATGATGTATGGTAACAAGATAATTATTTTTATTCTGGTCAAGGCAACATTTCAACGTAACCACAAGTGGTAGCAGTAAAACTGAAATATCCATTCTGCATGTCCACCATGTAATTCATTGTGGCTTTGGCAGAATTAATTTTGGTTCAGGCCACATCCCAACCCAATCCCCTCAATTTGGAGACAGTATATCACGAAAACTAAGCAAGATATTGAAAATTTTTATTCTTTATTTCATATTTGCCTTGTCTTTTTAAATAAGAATCCAACATCAAATTTGACTTTGAGAAATTTATTCTTCTGATTTTCAACTAAAAACATCTCACATTTGAGACAGAATATCTCGAAAAATAGGCAAGGATATCAAAAAAAATGTATTCTTCATATTTTACTTGTCTTAGCGAGTTACATAATAATCAATTACCAGATTGCGGCATTACTGTTTTTTCCTAGAGTCCCTTTGAGGTTTTTGCTCATATTCCCCGTGTCTGTATGGATAGGTAATATGGCGGCCACGCCTCCTCACTCCTCTCCGCCCGGCGTCACTTCAATGCATGGTGAAGGTCCCTTGCATCGTCTTCATATATTTCTTTCCTCCATGGTTGGGATATGTACAAGATACTTCGAATGAAATGAAAAAGGAAGGCGCTTATAGGTAAGGATGGAGAAGATGTTACTAAGGATTTTAAAAAGGCAAAGATTTTAAGTAACTGGCTTAGTGAAAGCATTAGGTACAATGAATCAGAAACAGGATGATCTAAATAGGATAACGAGCTAAACAACACACTTAGAAATGAGCAGACTACAAAATTTGAAATTCGTCCTGAAAGAAATAATAAAACTGAAAAAAAATAAAGGGTCATATAGATAATATTAATACAGACATCTCAAAGATTGCAGGATCTGACATTGTACCTTATCTTGAAATATTATTTAAACTGAGCCTGGATACTTGCTGCTTACCACAGGATAGGAAAAGTGTGATAGTAGTGCCGGTACATAAAGGAGGGGTGAGAAATATAGTCGAAAATTGTAAGGCTGCAGATTTTTTCTGCATTGAATATGATTAAATTCTTGTTATGCCACGGGATTTACATTTTGAGTCTTCAATATGCAATTTCTTCCCCACTTCATAATCATGATCAACCTTAACTTTTTATCTATGTAACTAATATGCTAGCTCTTCTTTGAATTTATATTCATCGCATGTCATCTTTTCCATATGTCCCTGCAGCTGTTCACAGTCTTTTTACGGTTTTTATCGTGTCATAATATAACATTATATTATTTGCAAAAAAATATATATAACTTCCGGTAGTAAACCATCAATAGAATCATTCATAAGAATAACGAATAGCAATGGTCCAAATACACCACCCTGTAATCTAATTTTTCAATTGCTGATATATTTAATAAACACTTTTTACCTGTTGCTGATAAATTAACTGCTACTAGCTCAATGACACACAGTATGGATTTTGTCAGCACAGGCTTCAAAGAAAAATTTAACTCTATGTCTGTAAAATTAGCTACTCCAGAAGAAATAAGAAAAATTATCAGGTCCCTCAAGAGCAAAATCTCAAGTGGTTATGATGGGATTTCCAGCAGATTAATTAAATTGTGCTCCAGAGAATTAAGCAATATACTAAGTTATCTGTTTAATATATCTTAACTTGAGGATACTTTTCCAGAAAAACATAATTAAGTATGCTGTAGTTAAACCACTCTATAAAAAGGGAGATAAGTCAGCCGTATCGAATTACCGACCAATTTCGTTACTAACAGCCTTCTCCAAAGTTTTTGAGAAAGCAATGTACAATAGAGTTTATGAACACCTTAAAAATAATTATATTCTAACTAAATCATAATTTGGTTTTCAAAAGGGTCATTCAACAGAACAAGCTATATTTGCATTCACTGACAATATTTTAGATGGAATAAATGATAAATTAATTCCTGTCGGAATTTTTTGTGACTTATCTACGGCACTTGACTGTGTAGATCATAAAATTCTGATTCAGAAACTAAAGTATTATGGTATAGATGGCATTGTTAACAAATGGCTTAGTTCTTACCTTCTAAATAGATAACAAAGTGTCAATGGAGAATTTTAAGGCTGCCTTAAGAGGTACACTGTTTTCTGAGTTCAAATGAATCAAATGTGGAGTACCTATTGTTTTTAATATATATAAATGATCTACCTTGTGTTTCATCTAAAAACTCAAAATTTGTCAAATTTGCAGATGACACAAATATAGGAATTAAAAATACTCCAGATTTATCTACAGAATGTATTTCAAATTATGTCTTTGAACTTATAATAAATGGTTTACAGCTAATGGTTTGTCTTTAAACTTTGATAAAACTCAGTATATGCAATTCAGTACATCACACAGATTAACACCAGATATAGACATAAAATTTTCAGGCCAGTCCATTCAAGAGGTAGAGGGTGTTAAATTTATAGGTTTGTATATTGATCATAATTTAAATTGGAAGGTACATGTAAGTGATTTACTAAAGCAATTGGGTGCAGCCACATTTGCAATTCGTACAATTTCAGCTATAGGTGATCTCCGTATGAAGCAGCTAGTTTATCTTGCGTGATTTCTCTCCTTAATGTCACATCGAATAATATTCTGGGACAGTTCTACCCGTAGAGACAAAGTGTTCAGAGCCCAAAAGCGTGTAATAAGAATTATTTGAGGGGTTAGCAATAGAACTTCATGTAGAGAGCTGTTTAAGAAGTTAGGGATTTTAACATTGGCGGCTGAGTATATATACACATTAATGTCCTTTGTAGTCACAAATTACACTTTGTTTGAAACAAACAGTAAAATACACAATTATGCCACTAGAAGTAAAACTTATTTTCACAAGAGTTACAACTCACTGTCATTTGTTCAAAAAGGGGTCCCATATTCTGGGATACATATCTTCAATAAGCTCCCAACACATTAAATGTCTTAGCAGATGATAAGAATGAATTAAGGGAAAAATTGAAAGAATTTTTAATTGACAACTCCTTCTACTCTGTCGAAGCATTTATTTCTAAGGTATCTATAAAATAACTGCCAGTAGTGTACCGCTTTGTGACGCTTGTCGTTGATTTGATGGACTGATTATAATTATGAATAACTCAATCCTTCAGAACCACAATATATAGTTTATTATATATTATTTTAATCTACTAGAAATTACAATGAAATTGGTTATTCTCAGAAGATGCAGGTTCAGTTTTTGGCAATGATTATCTCGAGCATTCAATCTACTCTGATAACTAACAACTCTCGAGTCCTAATCTCCATAGCAACTTATATCTTATTGCTTTCTCTCTCTAAGAGTATATATATATTACCAATTTCAATCTACTCTAAGAAATCAAACATATACTTTTATTATGAAAATATTTCTGTTCTGCCACAGTAGATTGTGTAACTGTAGTTTACATAATTAATTTACCATGTACACTACGACTGTTCATCTCCTGGTGTATGTATTATTTTGTGATGCAATTCTTTACTATGTGTGCTATGACTGTACATCTTCTGGTGTATGTATTATTTTGTTATGGAATTGTTTATCTGTAAACTGACAACTTTCCACATCCCACAGAGCCAGTCTCTTATATTGGGATCAATGGAAAATGAATGTATTGTATTGTATATCCCATCATCACTTTTCCTCAGTAGAGGACTCTGGAATCCACCACATGCTCAATTTGTACTGCCAAACTTTATGCCTTCAACCAGCAGTTCCTCATCCAACTTCTAATCAAACAAAATATACTATTCATCTGGGCACCTAATAAGCTGACGCATGTTTTATTATTAATTTAAATTTCGATGGAGCTAATGCTCTGGTGGCAGTTGCCCTGGTCATCTAACTATCACTTTTTTTTAATTTTCTTTCATAATTGCAGTGTTACATTCATCCCCCATTTACTTTTCAGATTTACAATTTTTAATTTCAAGTTCCTTAAGCGTGTTTGGTAAATTATTCACCACTACACTTGGTAAGTTGTTCCAATCTGTGACACCCTTACCAACAAAAGTAAATTTCATTTGGTCATTGGTCTTTGTTAAATATTTTCCTATCCAACTAGGAATACCATCCAGTTCCCTCCCCCCATTGTTTCAAGCCCTCCTACAACTTGTGAGGTCACGCTGTTTTGTCTGTAATCTCTAACCCTGTTCGTCTCCACACTTTTTGATCAGGCAGTACTAATGCACAATTCCTGTTCCCTACTAAGCTGCAAACCTTCAAACTCAATGTACATAATGTTTTATCCATAACTGATACCATATATGTGGTAATAATATCCATACCAACCACTGCAAGTTTTTAACCCAGCCAACTGCCTCGTCACTGTTCAGTTCTATTTAAGTGGAGAAAATACTTTTGTTTTATTTCCCCTCCTTTTTCTACTTTCGAACCAATAATGGCCTCGTCCAACTGGTTGCTTAATTTTTCGTTCTCTTTTAACACTTTGATAACTTTTTTCACATAGGCTACGTTTTCATAAATGTCCTCTTATTGAACAGCATATTTTTTCACTATAAAGCTGATATCAACTTTCTACAGCCAATTAGCCAGCTAGAAACATTTGGATTACTTTCCAACTATGTATATGTTATTCCTCAACTACTAATATTCACAGTAGCCCCCACGCTGCCGGGGCTGGACCTCCTCATCTTCCTGATGTAGCGATATAACTGTCTAGTTTCATAATCCAATGATCGCACGTTAGTTTTTATATATTAGTACTGGATTTTCATGTTATTTCTTTGCGGGGAAAGGACTGGGGGTAAAAATCGGAAGGAATTCGGCCATGGCCTTTTGAAAGAAGAAGCAGGCATTGGCCTGGAGTGATTTCTGGAAAACCATTAAAGTCTTTGCCAAACTCTGATGCCTTGTATCATTAATGCTGCACTCTTAGCAGTACACTTCTCGTGTATTTAAGTCCCAAACAATTGTAATCATCTCACTGCTTCCTCTGATGGCGTCTGCTTGTTCTTTTATTCTTCGTCTATAAAAAAGTAACTTTATGTGCTATTTTATACTTTCGTTTCTCGGTAAGAATAATTAAACCACAATGAAACAAAAGGATATCGTTATTAAAAGTAGATGTGATACTATTATTACAAGCTTTTAGACTTTTCATTCCACTAATTTATGTTGGAAACTTAATTTAATTTATTTAAATGCAATTTAGTTCCTGCCTAGTGGAAATTTCCCTAGATATCGAATTTCGAGATTCATGGTTTAGCTATATTAAATCTTTTGTTCTCAATATCAACAGTCTTCTTCCATTACTATTTATTAATTTGAATTATAAATTCTTTCAGGGGAATCGTTTGGAGAAGCTTGTCCTCCGATTTTATTCCTCCCATCTCAGAAATCCCCAAAAGGGCCCATTAAATCAATTACTTAGAATTACTGCCATTTTCGAATCCCTAGTAATTCTTCCCCATTTTTATATACAATTGTCTGGATACCTTTGCTCTCCCTTAGTTTTCTTACATGGCCATAGATTTTCCTAGATGCATCACTTAAGTTGTCACCCTGCAATTGTAATATTTTTTGTAAACCCATCTTGGCTCCCCTCTTTGCTGCTATTCACTTCTTGTTTAGTTGTTTCAAGTTTTCCCTACTGTCATGCAGTCTTTTAACTCTGCTGTGTTGTCTTCTTAACCACGTCTTCAGCCTTCTCACTTCTCTATAGGTACTGTATTTTTCTTTGCTTTTATATTGACTGTAATTTTGTGTGAACTATTGAACAAATAACACAATTATCAACATAGATGAATGCTGAAACCAAACATCTATTAAGTAAAAAAAAAAAAAAAAAAAAAAAAAAAAACTTTGGCAGTCGTTGGAGACTGCCAACAGAAGTGAAAACTTAAAACTATGAATATCATACGTGCAACGCTTCATACACACAGGGACCTGCAGATATAATAAATAATTGTAATAATTCCATGTAAGTTGTAATGACCTAGGTGACAGGGTTTCTACTGGCTGCAGCATTTCCACCCGTCGTAGCCGCCTTAACCTAACCTGGTAGTGCTACCAGGTACAGGGGACCTGCAGATATACTAAATAATAATAATTCTGTGTGGTCGTAATGACCTAGGTGACAGGGTTTCTATTGGCTGCGCATTCCACCCGTCTTAGCTGCCCTTAACCTAACCCGGTAGTGCTACCAGGTACAGGGGACCTACAAATATACTAAGTAATAATTCTGTGTGGTCGTAATGACCTGGTGACAGGGTTTGTATTTGGATGTGGTCATGCTAGTGGGGAGAGTCCACTGCATCAGAGCTCTACTTAGAGTTCAATGCCTGGTTACTCACCGATTTTGTATGCTCGCTGCACCACAATCAGCCATTAGGTAATTGTTTACGAACTGTTACAGCGGCCTGTGGCCACTAGAAATCAACAATCTCGTGTGTGAAAATTTGTATTTGATATTCATCTGTAAGACTAAAAGGAATTTCTAAATGTTTATATCTTAACATATTAATGTTGGTATACTGTTTTTACCTTATCTCTCTTCACTATATCTAACAACAATAGCATACAGGCAAGGATTTTCAGGTAATATTTAGATTGTGATTCTACTACAACCACTTACTGCCTCCCAATGTAAACACTTCCGGGTAGAGAGAGTATGACATCACTGTGTTTCTGTGCATGATGTCTTCAGCCTTTGATCAATTTGTGAATACAAGTTAGGCCATGGAACAACCGATAATAATAGTAACAATATTAAAAAACTTACGGATTTAAAAGTCAAAGAAAATTATTACTTACACAATTAATAATATTACTAAAATTTCAAAAACATTCCAAACTGATAATCGGTTCCTGTAATGTTGCATAAAAAATAAAATAGCTATATAAAAAATATTGCATTTTGGTAGTAACGCAGCCTGGACCATACTAACAGAGATAGAGATGATCTGGAAATTGGGTATCGGCAATATCATTTGCAACGGTCATGTTTCACTATGGTCCTGGCTGCATTAAGACGTAAGCGATAGCAACAGTGATGGATACTACATAGAAATTAGGTATCCACAATAAGGTGTTCAATAGTTACGTTTCAATGTCGTCCAGGCTGCACCAACACCTCATCACTAATGAATTTATTCCTGTACTACTGGTGCAAATTTAACGATTTCACGATATGAAAAGTATTAGTGATCGACTACTTTCTGTGGAAGGCCATGTTAGTGACATTTAAGGCTGCACACGGAGCATATACGACACATTCAGTAACATCATACTCTCTTCATCCCGAAGTGTTTACATTACAATACAGTAAGTGGTTGCAGCGGTATCTCAATACAGATATTACCTGACAACACTATATTACTGAATATGACATATTGATGCTATTAACATATTTTCCTCAACTTAATGATGGATAAGTATCACCACATTGAATCGATAGAGGTCACATATTACACTGTTTACAAATACTGCATTTCAACAGATTTAGTAATTTTTCTGCTGGTCCAGGCCATATTTCAACCTAACCATAACCATCAGAAAAAAAAAAACTTTATGTTGTTATAATACCTGTACCGACACTGTTCATTAAGCTATCGTGATCTATACGCCAGAAAACCTTATAATTATACAACTAACAATCAAAATTATTATTACTAATCATACATTATGGATACATTACATCTGGTTTGTCCCCCATTCAAGAAAATCCGTACATGCAAGAAACAGCATTTGCAGCTTCCGGAGTATTGCGTACATCTAAGTAACAGCAGCAATCTTGCGTTTACATCGTTGTCCTTCAACGAGGAAAGTAGTGATTGCAGTATTGCGATCCAGATATTACCGGAGTTCAAAGCATTGTTATAACTGTGTTATTACAGAAAACATAATGATTATTTCAACAAGGCAGACATATTTGTTACTGAGAAACATACTTTGGCTCTAGCGCAATCAATGGGACTAATCAAGCAATTGTCATTTTGGTTTGAAAATGTTGCACATGTTCGTTGATGATACTAGTAATATATGTTGCTCTTAGAGTTGTAAAATATAATAGAGATACCTCAACAACTCAAAAAGTGCCATAACGCTATACCGTGAGTGACTGGGAGAAGCCTTATAGCGAAGTATAACAACCATGCACACCTTCCTTGAACTATATTATTTGGGAATATGTTGCTACAAAAGTATAAATATGGAAAAGATTAAACTAAAAAAAAGAACAACTTTGAACCGTAATTGAACGTTGGTTGCCTCATTTACACACACATTTGTGATGTCCAATGATAATAGGTATTACATTGTCAAGAAACATATCTGCATGTTATGTCCAAGATGTCAATATTCTTCGGCATTTATCAAAGTAGGTTGCGACCATATTAATGTAGCTTATGATTAGATTGAAAGTGTGGCAATATGCTTGTTTCAGCATTAGGTTGAAGGAATTTAGTTTTTATACTTCAAATGCAGCCTGTATCAAAATGGTGTCTGGTTCTTGTTGTTAATGCATAATTTGCTAGAAATTTGGATTTATTAAACATTTAAGTAATCATGATTTTCAAGCAGAATCATTAGCAGTGCCTGTGGATAGGTTGGAATGCATCCTGGACCAAAATGGGCATAGACTCTTCTTTTTGTAGCTTAATGGACTATACTATAAACTTTGTTTTTAAAGTTAAGTTGGTTTGGTTTTCATAGTTTTGGTCGTTGATGTATTCTATTGCATGTAACATTATTATTGCTGGGATGTTGCAAATGATAACAAATGATCACTTAGTGTTACAGCAATTTTTTTTATTTTTATTTTTTTAATTTTGCGTGAAGTTTGTGAATTATACACTATCTTGATGAGTGTAACAGAAACATATTAATAAATAATATAGTCGAAGGAATGATAGTGTTATGATGATACATCGCTATATCCTTTCTCCCAGTCACTCGCTGCCTTCTGTTGTGAGCATGGATATGTTTTACAGCTCTAGGAGCAACATATATTAAATAGCACCACCAAACGAATGTGTGCAACAGTTTTCAGACCAAACCGACAATTCCTTGATGAGTCCCAGTGATTGCGCTATCACCCACAGTGACATTACGATAGTTATCGCAACCTGCCAATCTTGATGTAAAAGGTGATCAACGAGTGTGAAGTCGACTACAGACTGTAACAATCGAGAGTCGTGTCGTTGTGTGTGCTATGGCACGAGTTGCTGTAAACGTGAGTGCGGGAAAACGTGATTGTACCGAACTGTAAAGCATCCTCGTGTTAAAGGAAGTCTTCGGAACAGCTACCGTGTCGGTTAAGTGCCAAGTGAATATTATGTATTTAAAGACTGTTAATTGTGTTTGTCGTCCACTACTGTAGGAAGAAATACAGTGTTGTTCCATTGGTGAAAGTTTAAAGAAAGTTCACACTCGCGAAGAACAAGCAATCTTCGGGAACGATTATTCAGGGCAATCCTTGTTACCTGCTAAGTACAAGAGAAAAATAAATATGGTTTGGTGGTGGTGTAATTGCTGAAAATCTGTGCAATAAATAGTGTTTTGAGTTTGATATACTTTGAGTGTGTTCGTGCAATTAAGAAGCTTTGATAGAACAATTCCAAACCCCACCAAACCAGGCAACCGCTTCTTAAAATTATCCCTGAGTAATTCCCTGTAGCTTACGAAGTACCGATTGCCAGAAAAACATGGTCAGAACAGAAGACAATAAGTGGTGATAGTGCAATAAATTCTAATCATCAGCTTTATTATTATTACTCGAAATATTTAAACAGTATTTCTACAACACCTCTTCCCAAAAGCACAATAGAAGAAATGTAAATAATGTGTCGTTACACTTGAGGTTCAATAAGAGCATACTAACTGATAAGAAATCACAGATTGAGCCAGACATGTTTAACAAAAAATAAGTTTCTTAGATTTTGACAACAATCTCTCGGTCAGTGCCAGTGTGTAGTGTAGACACCAAACTAGCAGCGCACTGATAGAACATCACACGTAACTAATTGGAAATAAAAGAGGGCGAGATATTCAAGAAAATAATCATCAGACAACAAGACACCGGTTGACCTCTAAAGCACATGTCATTTAGAACATACCGTTAGTCAAATCTACATAAATAATAACTCAGGTTAAAATACACCACTTCACAACTCATTCTAAGCAAATGGGATTCCAGTGAACATGTTGAATGTGTCGTCCTTACAACAAAAACGAGAATGTGTGCTAAAAAGCTTTGTTTTCTCATAGTACTGTAAATTTTCACATCTTTTCACTAAAGTGGAAACTAACCTACTGAATGGGTTTAAAAACATCCATACTGAGCAGTGTAAACTGTTTGGAATATACACGCCTCTATAAAGCAACTGATTCCTATGTTGCAGCTGAGATAGTTAAACATACGGCGAATATCACAGGATTCCACTTATACAGATTAATGACTAACATGAGCTCGCTCAACACAGAACATCAAGCACACGGCCAACAGACTAGCAAGCACGAGGCGAATAAAAACAACGCCATATTGTGAAGCAGCAATACATGAACTGCACGACTCTATACACACACAAAGAAGTAAACCCACCTCTTCTTTAATGCGGACAGCATTTTCTTTCTCCATACCACCTCCTCCTGTTGTCTGGACAGAGTAATACGCAGTATTACCTGCTATTACAGTCACACCAAACACAACGTAAAACACACAAAGCTAGAAGCTAACGGTTTTTATTCAAAGATAATGAGTATTGAAACGAAGCATTCCACTCAAAGTTTACGCTGGGGAGAAAAATATTTCGATCCTGGTAATGTGATAGGATTACTTTCTCAAATGTATGTCACTAAAAAAGCCACGTAAAGGGATGTTTCGTATTATTTTCCTCAATTTCATATCATGTATTATTAATATGTAATGAACTGATGGGTAATAAAGCAATCAGTTGAATTGAATTAGGCTGCTGCGCATGCACAGTTACATTTCTTAGTATTGTTTTACTATTTTTATGATTATCTTACGCTGTTTCAGTGTTAAATTCACCCCCCTCCCACCCCGATCTTCTTTGCGATTTACGAATTTTATGTCTAAATCCCTTAGCAATTTTTTTTCCGTTGTATAAAGAAAATAATTGTAGAAGGAACAAATTAGAAAATAATTAAGCAGTTAAAGAAAGCACCATCAAGTGATATACCACACTACAAACTAAATAAAAAGAATGGCATGTGATGATCTATATCAACAAAGTCACACACAAAATTGAAAATTCAATAATTCGAAAGAAATTAGGACGAACGACTTAATATAAAAAAAAACCACAAGTCACAAAATTCTTCACCTCAGGTATACAGACAAATATATAATGACCGTCAAATTCAACACAATGATCAGGTACACAAAATTCGAAACAGCAATGATGGACTTCGTACAGTTACTGTTTCTTATTTCCTGTAATAATTTTTATTTTTCTGTAGTCGTTTGTTGAGTCTTATTATTAGTTTTTGAATATTTAATAATTTTCTCTTGTGTAATTATTCTTCTAGTTTCAGTATATGTTATCCTATACTTGCTCTTTTCTGTCATCTTTTTGTTTTCACTGTAACTAATTGTTCATAAATAGTGATAATTGTGTTTACTAAATAGCTATCATAAGATATATTCATGTAAAATGGTTTTTCCTTTGGAAGAAATAAATAAAAAGGTACAACAAACATGGAAGAGAACTAAAATACTCATCTAACATTTATTTCTTACTTCAGATTGATTGAGTTCGAGTATTTCCCCGGTGGCAAATTTTCCAGTGCATCTAGTTTTCCACCTGACCATTTCTTACCCGTGTTAGATTCGGTGGTTTCTAGCCTATTTCTGCAGCCGTGAAGGTGAATGCCTTCAGAGGTGAGAATAGAATGATCATCATCGGCGGGGATTTAAATTTACCAGGTGTAAACTGGGAAGGGAATAAGATAAATAACACAAGGGAACAAAGATTTGCAAATATCTTAATAAGGGAAGGAGGATTTACACAAGTGGTTGAGCAAAACACTAGGGGACAAAATATTTTGGATATATTTCTAATTAAGCCCGATGAAAAATTTTGAGGTATCAAGTAACTGAAGGAATAAGTGATCATGAAGCAGTTCTGATGGATATTAGAGGATTCAGTAAACCAGCAGCCAAAATTGAAGGGGGAAATAGGTACAATTATAAAAAGGCACAGGTTTCAAATTTGAGGAGATATTTCAGAGAACAATTCAGCAAATGGAAGGAAGGCTCAGGTACAGTAGAGTCAAGGTGGGAAGAGTTCAAGGAGATAATAAGAAAGGGGGAAGAAAAATTTATTCCAAAGCAAAATAAAGAGAAGTAGAGAACCTATGTACTATAATAGGGAAGTGAGGAGGTTAAAGAGGTTGGTAAGAAAAGAACATAACAGAGTTAAGAGACAGCAGGGTAGTAGGGAATATTTAAAACAACTAAACAAGGACTTAATAACAGCAAAGAAAATGGCTAAAGATGGGTTTATGAAGAGTATTGTCAGTGCAGGAGACTGATGCATCTAGAAATTTCTATGGCTATATCAGGAAACTGAGGGGAAGGGAGGATGTAGAGACACTTATAGATAAGGATGGAGAAGAAGTTACTGACGATTTGAAAAAGGCAGAGATTTTAAGTAACTGGTTCAGTGAAAGCATTAGGGACAATGAATCAGAAACAGGAGGGTCTAATTCGGAGAACGAGCTTAACAACACAATTAGAAATGACGATAGTAAAAAATTTGATATCCATCCTGAGGAAATCATGAAGGAAATAAGAAAGCTGAAAAAAATAAAGGGGCTGGTGAAGATAATATTACTACAGATATCTTAAAGATAGCCAGCCGATGTGACATTGTACCTTATCTTGAAATATTATTTAAATTGAGTCTAGACACTTGCTGCTTACCACAGGACTGGAAAAGTGCAATAGTAGTACCGGTACATAAGGGAGGGGTGAGAAATAGAGTTGAGAATTACAGGCCAATCAGTTTGACATCAGTGGTAGGTAAATTAATGGAAAGATTGATATGCAACCACATCAGAAATATATGTGAGGAACGTAATTGGTTTTCAAGCAGGCAACATGGTTTCAGGCAAGGATATTCATGCGAATCTCAGTTGGTGGGATATATGCAAGATATTTCAGATGAAATGGACAAGGGAGGCCAAATTGATAGTGTAGCACTAGATCTGTCTAAGGCGTTTGACAGAGTAAGCCATAAAATGGTAGTAAATAAGGTAAAAACCATTGGAGTGGATAAGAAAGTCATTTGCTGGGTAGAAGAATTTTTAAAAGGTAGAAAACAGAAAGTTAGGGTAGGAAATGTAGTATCAAAAGAAGTGGAAGTAAAAATGGGTGTGCCACAGGGTAGCGTATTGGGACCATTGCTATTCATTATTCTAATGAATAATTGTGTTGATTGTTTACTATCTGAAATTAGATTGTTTGCAGATGACATAATGCTGTATAAAAGAATCAAAACGATAGAGGATTGTAAACAGTTGCAGGGTGATCTGGACAGGATATCTAATTGGGTTGGTAAACATGGAATGAAGATAAATGCAAAGAAGAGTCAGCTTATTAGATACACAAATAAAAAACAAAAGGTTAATTATGAATATAAGGTGGGGAAAGAATTGCTTGCTGAAGACTTGAAATGCAAATATCTTGGAATTACTTTTGATAACAAACTTAACTGGGCAGGACACATAGGACAGGTGGTAGGAAAAGGTTTCAAAGTTCTGCACTTGTTGGAGAGAGTGATGAGGGGATGTACGAGAGAAGTCAAGGAATTGGGTTACAAAACTTTGGTCAGACCATTGCTCGAATATGGTAGTGTAGTATGGGACCCTCATTTTACGTATCAAATACAGGAGTTGGAGAGGGTGCAAAAAGGGCTGCTAGATTTGTTTCTGGAAATTATCGCAGAATGCAATCAGTGACGGATATGATAAAGGAGCTGGAATGGGATTCATTGCAAGACAGGAGGAGGATGAGGAGGGTCATGGGAGTGTACAGGGCATATACTGGTGATGAGGCATGGAAAGATATTGCAATAGGTATGAAAAGTAGTGCATGGAAGGGAAAAGATGACCATGACCACAAGCTGGCACTCGATTTCAGGCACAAGGGTGTAGGAAGATTCTCTTTTTTAGGTAAGGGTGTCAGGGATTGGAATGAGTTACCAAGAGAAATGATGAATAATTTACCGAAAACTTTGAAGGAATTTAAAGATAAAATTTGTAGAGGGCAAATGTAGGTGGGTGCAGGATAGGGGGAAGATGGTGTGTAGGGAAATTGCCACCGGAGCCTGTGCTCCATTGCAATTAAATCCACTCAGAAACTACACATTTCACAAATAAAAAACAAAAATTCTCACTCGCTGCACATGTTACATGTTTCACAGTCAAATGAAAACACTTCCCTTCTAGTTCTTATTTCGACACGCAATAGGTATAAAATATTTAGCGATAGCAAGGGCATGCGGGGGTAGAAATATAGATCCAAATTTGACTATGCCAATGGTGAAAGCTAATGGACATTTGTAGATGGCACAACTGATCGTCAGAAGAGGCTTTCCGCGTTGCTATGTCACGTCCAGAGCTGGCTGCATGGAACCACAAAACTCAAAAGAAGAAGGCGCCTAGAAGAAGAAGAACGATGGAAGGCAGCCGCCACAAAAGGTTGCGAAGAATGAGGAGTGTTATTATTCCAGTCCATGACTTCCTTAACTACGGAGAAAATTTCCAACTCTCTTGCGCATAAAATCGAGTGTTAGCTTGTGGTCGTGGTTCTTTCCATGCACTACGCTTAATTGTTCTACCGATACCATTATGTGCCTCCTCACCCTAGTAGTCTTGTGTAGTTCGCGAACGAACTAGTTCCCAGATCTCTCGCTCCTTAGTTCGTTCGATCCTGTCCCGAAGACCGACATATGTCTTAGTTTATTATCTAAAAGGAAATACAGTTCGCTGTGGACACATTTCACAGAAATACAGATATAAAAATAAAAGGAAAAAAAAATAAAAATATATAACTGTTCAACATTAATAATTATTGCAGAAGCCACAAACGGAAATTGAACATGGAATGTGAAAAAAACACATTTTGATACCATTAACAATTAAAAGACAACCATCGATGACACAACTACTATAACAAAGAAACGAGCGCGTACATTAGCGCCAGAGCGAGCGAACGAGCTGTCTTTCTGGAATTCCAGCGGAGCGATCTAGTTCGCGAACTAAACTGAGCGCTACAGGTCGCAAACTAAATTGAGCGTTATCGGTCGTGAACTAGCACCATTCGCCGCTAGGGCTACCAACATTTTTTCGGTTGATGGTAGTGTGTTTTTAGTATAACCTATAAAAATATATTACATTTAAAAAATATAATATTTTACGAAAGAGTATAAAAGGACAAAAGGTATGTTTTTTACTGTTTTATTTTTGAGCTCTCATATTTTTTTGCATTTCTTGCATCTTTAACAATTTTTTTCTAGTAAAATTGTCATATGTTTTATCACTTTCAATTGTGAAATTAATGTCGATCGTAAGCTCATTTTTTATTAATGAAATACTGCTCTTACTTTTACCTAGACTTCGTGTGATATTGTTACTTCTGAGTAAAGTTCGTTCACTTTTATACTCATTTTTTCTTGTAAATTTAGAGCATCTAATATTGTCTCACAGTCATCAAGTGAAACCTCGTGTGTTTTTGTTTTTAATAGCCAATTGCTTTCATTAAAATCTAACCATTTATTAATATAGTCCAGACATTTATCAACGAATACTAGAAAATTATTTTTAATATTATCACTTTCTGTGGAGAATTTGGCTTCTAAAAATTAATATTCTACGAATGCATGTAAAGTAAAAATATAATATTTATTTAATTTACCCATTTTTGCCAATGACAATGAGCACTTTGGTTTATAGGCGGCCATTGACCATGCTAATGTCATTTGAAAGGGCTGTTATTAAGTAACCCCTAGTATACGCATCCATCTTGTTTATCGTATCAGTTTACTGATTGTGTTCTGATGTAATTTCCACAGACAATTCTAACTGCAATCCTTTGCACCTCCTCCAACTTCTGTGTATGATGCTCAAAATGTGGGTCCCTAACTACATCACCATATTCGAGCAGAGTCTGCCAAGATTTAGAAACACTTACTTCTCTGGCACATCTCCTCATCGCTCTCTCCAGTGAGTGAAGGGTTTTTAAAACCTTTGCTACCGCCTGCCCAGTGTGTCCTGCCCACTTGAGTTTATCGTCAAGTATTATGCCAAGATATTTACACTTCAAGCCTTCATCAAGCAGTTCTTTCCCCACCATATGATCATATAAACCTGTAGTTTTTTTATATAGTCTACCTAATAACCTGACTCTTCTTTGCATCTATCTTCATTCTATGATGACCTACCCAGCTAGAGATACTTCAGTCCCCCCTGCAGTCTTCTCCTGTTTTGATCCTACTGTAGCATTATTTCATCTGCAAACAACTTCTATACTATCCCGTGGTACTCCAATTTTCACTTCCATTTTTGATACTTCTTTTAATACGCTAACTCTTTCCTCTGGTTTCGCATTCGGGAAGACGGGCGTTCGTAGGCCAGTCCAGTCATCCAAATTGGGTTTCAATGATTTTTCCAAATTACTGCAGGCAAATGCTGAGACGGTTTCTTTAAA
>JARYHS010006156.1:0-22811 GCA_031002005.1 Vandiemenella viatica
GCGATTTACTTAAAAAGCAAAGAGTAAACGTGGCACGGCTATCTACGAAGTAGGAAACTCTTTGTTGCTACCCGAATCGATATTAACGGCAATTTCTAAAAGAACTATGCGTTTTTGCGGAATAAAATCTATCCTATTGCACTTCGCACGCAATTAACTGACTTCATGCCAAATTTCATTTAAATATGTTGAGTTATTAAGGCGTGATTGATTGCCGACGTACATCCAAACACACATCCGAACTTTCTCATTTTCTCATTTATAGATATATAGATTTTTAAACAAGCAATTCCTGTACATATATATTTTGGATCTCGGAAAAGGCTCTTGCGATTTGAATGAAATTTCATATTTAGATAACGTTTTTTTAAGTTTACCTAAGTAGATGTTTTTCCTGCAAAAAAGCGGTTTTACAAAAAATTAACAATTCTTGTATTTGGTATCTCGGAAAACGGCGCTAACGCATCTCGTAGACGTTTCAGGTACCAGTAAGCTGGGCTGATGTTAGTTAAGTTCTCTTTAATTACAACAAGGAACTCTTATAAAGTTAAACGAATATTTTTTGTACACTAGCTGACCCGTGCGAGTAGTATATGGTCAGTCACCGAATGGTGACAGTCCAAGAGCCCGTGAACGCCAGACCTACGTTATAGTATCAATGCTGCTGAAATTTTTTCTGCGCATGTACACTACAGCAGGTATGAACGATTGGCTAGTGGCTGTGGCTTTGATAGTTAAAAGGAAGCAAAGGAGTATAAAATTGATGCCTAGTTATGTCATAATAAAAAGCGTGATTTTTTAAAATTTTCTACGGGATAAAATTGATGCCTAATTACGTCATAATATAAAGCGTGATTTTTAAAAATTTTCTACGGGATACTATTAGAAATCACGTCATCTATTGCCACTCACTTTGACACCTTCAAAGCTTAATAAAATGTATTTATACTTACATTATAATATAAAATCTGAATTTTATATATGATATTTGGGCAATTACTTAAAAGTGTTTCCTAAACAGCCAGACAGTTTCGAAGTTTCTAACATCCTGCCAGACATAACTCAATGTCAGCTGTAGGAGGGAGCGCTGAGGCAATAGATATGTAAGAGTTGGTAATATCTGATAATCCAGATATATTGTAATTATTTATAAATTAATAATAAATTTTTAATCAATTACTTAATATAATTTTAATGTTACTAATATTAAATTAAATTTATATTTAGATATTTTATTAGAATTTTACTGTTTCTTACAAATCTAATAATTACAAAATTGTCTTGGTAATAAATAAATTGATGAATAGTTTATTAATATTCATAGTAAGAGCTTACAAAAAATTGGGAATATGATTTAATAGAAAAATCATTGGTTTTCTGTAAATACAAAATAGATTTATTCATTGTCATCATTGTAATCGATACTTTGAGTATCGTCATCACTGCTACTGCAGTCTGGGAATTCATTATTTTCAATATCGTCTTCTTTATCAGTTTCTGTAAAAATATAAACAAAATAATAAGATTATTAGTAACTACAGATTTAGGTATAATAGTCTGAAATAACAATTACATACCTGATAAATTTTTCGATGAATCACTGACAAAGTATGGTAGCTGATCTTCAACGAACCATTTGAAATAATACTCGTTGTCTTCCCGTACCCAACCATTATTTTCTGGCTCATATATAAAAGGATTTTATGAGCTAGCATTATTCCAAATAGTGGATATATAATTTGCTCACAGAAATTGTTGTAATAGTTCACTTTTACAAGGTGGTAGATTGCAAGCATCGAATCTCCGGAATTTTTTTAGGTAAAAAATTCATTAATATTTGTGACCATTTATTTGTCGATGAATATCTGAAGACCGGCAGCGTCAACATCAATTATCCCAGCAACATTATGCACATCACATATAAATTACTGTATAATTTTAAAGACATTTTTTTGTTCTTCACTATCTCCAAACTGAAGAAAAGCTTCCTGATATTCTTGATTTATTTCAATATTTTGTAAAGTTTTAATTTTCCCTTTAACAAAAAAAAAAAAAAAAAAAAAAAAAAAAAAAAAAAAAAAAAAAAAAAAAAAATCAGGGTTATAATCAAATCCTGTGTTTGAATGAAATCCATTCAGGCTTTTACGGATAGATCCTACCAATTGTGCTTGGATCTTTGTTAGGTCTACATATCTTAAATTATTTCCAGTGCCTGCAAGTATCTTAACATGGGAATCATTTTGTAGGTGATGCATGTGGCCAAGCATTATAGCTACAATATCAGTATCGATACTTCTGATCACTATATTTGTTTGGTTGTCGATGTTACATGCATGATAGTTCAATTCCGTATCTGCTGCATGGGGCATGGTAATTCATCAACATCATTAACAATGTAGGAATGACACTTCCTGAAACTTATGTGGATGATCTTATTTCCAATAAACGGCACCATTTCATCAGTGGCCCAATGTAAGATCAAGAAATCAACAAGAGGCTGTTTAAAGTGTGAATTTTTTAAGTCTTTTATAAAATCAGTCGGTTGAACTTGATCAAGTCCGGTTATAGTGTATTACAATTGTGTTGCCTCCAATCGTTGGGATCGTTCATAATCTTTGATCGATGGTATAAAATATTGATCGAATATCATGTCAATTCTCAACGCATGTAACTGAATAACCAATTTTAAATTTTTTTGCAAATATTTCCAAATGTTTTTGGAACAGAAAAAAAACATCAATATAGATATGAGGTGGTGGCTGATGGTGGATATCTTTTTCTAGACACTTCATTAAGGCAGATTTATCAGTCTTGCAAATAGTGCCATCTGCACATTGACAGAGGCACTGGAGTAATTGGGTAAGATAAATTTTTTTAAATATCTACATTATAATCTATCGAAATTCTAAGCATACTTCCAAGTAAATCTTGTTGAGTTTTAACCTCTTGAACTTTACCACCTACTTTAAGTTTCTTCTTCTTTTGATAATCTTTTGAAAATTATTATCAATATCTGTTCATTTTATACTTCTTTCAAACCTGTTAATATCTGTTAGACATTCAGAAATGAACTTTTACATATATACTCCCACATTTTTTTCAATATTAAGAAGGAATTCTTCTACCTGATCTGACGCACCTTTACCTGAAGAAATATTAATTAATTAATGTTTCGCCACTCACGAACTAAAGGCGTTAATCAACTCATCACAGGTGGTGATAAATTGATGCTATTTTGAATGTTACAGGTATTCAAGTCTGCTGAAATATCTTGGTCGGTTTGTAATCCTAATTCATGAAAAACATGACTTATTGTTGCTGATCTCACATTATGGTTTTGGGCCCATCCGTGACGTGCCGAGATTGAATTGGTGAAGTATATAACACCTGTAAGCCTTCTAGCAGCATCTGTATTTATAGTTTGTTCTAGTACCAAGACAGGTTGTCTTGAAAACGGTTTGGTAGTCCTTTTAATTCCAAAGCAACCCAGTTTGAATTCTTCATATATATCAGGATGAATTTCTGCAACTTTCAGAAAATTATCATAATATTTAACTGTCCAACTAGCATAATTTTGTTGATTACATATAAAAATATATTTGTAATTTTAGGCAATACTGATTTCAAAAGTTCGAAATCTGCTGTCCGAATGCTCCGTGATGTATAAGATTAATGATAAATCAAATAAAATTGTGGAGTTTTAACACAATCACCATTTAGAGTTTGTTGTTTGTATATACCGTAGTCATTCATTAATTGCTTCAGTTCTTCATTTTCTATTTGAAATGATGACATTTTACACTTTTTTAGACTTTTTATCTCGGACAATTTTTTTAATTTGTAAAAATAATTTAAAATGTAGTATTTCTAATCCTAATGCTGTCAAAGGATGTAGTTTTTTGCAACGGTTAGAAATCCATTCAATGAGCCATTTGCCAGCAAATTACCAAATTACTTTCAACCATTACATTGGTTAAGCCACAGTCACTTATGATTTTACCTACTGCTTTAAAATAAGTCATCATAATGTGAAACGGCCCTAAATTACGAGTATCATATCTAATTTTTTACATAGCTTGGATTTAAAAGGTTAGGTTTGCTATCGCGAGATCGTATGTAACTTGTATGTAAGGTTGATGTAAATCTACAGCTATTTTTTGAGTTTGATTCATGGTTCCTTGAACTATGGATGTACTAGTAGGTTATGCATTTATTGGAGTCAAACAAGAAATAAATTTTTGCGGGTTATTATTATCATCATTTTGACTATTAAAACCAATCAGTTTGACATCAGTGGTAGGTAAATTAATGGAAAGATTGATATGCAACCACATCAGATATATATGTGAGGAACGTAAGTGGTTTTCAAGCAGGCAACATGGTTTCAGGCAAGGATATTCATGCGAATCTCAGTTGGTGGGATATATGCAAGACATTTCAGATGAAATGGACAAGGGAGGCCAAGTTGATAGTGTAGCACTAGATCTGTCTAAGGCGTTTGATAGAGTAAGCCATAAAATGGTAGTAAATAAGGTAAAAACCATTGGAGTGGATAAGAAAGTCATTTGCTGGGTAGAAGAATTTTTAAAAGGTAGAAAACAGAAAGTTAGGGTAGGAAATGTATATCAAAAGAAGTTGAAGTAAAAATGGGTGTGCCACAGGGTAGCGTATTGGGACCATTGCTATTCATTATTCTAATGAATAATTGTGTTGATTGTTTACTATCTGAAATTACATTGTTTGCAGATGACATAATGCTGTATAAAAGAATCAAAACGATAGAGGATTGTAAACAGTTGCAGGGTGATCTGGACAGGATATCTAATTGGGTTGGTAAACATGCAATGAAGATAAATGCAAAGAAGAGTCAGCTTATTAGATACACAAATAAAAACAAAAGGTTAATTATGAATATAAGGTGGGGAAAGAATTGCTTGCTGAAGACTTGAAATGTAAATATCTTGGAATTACTTTTGAGAACAAACTTAACTGGGCAGGACACATAGGACAGGTGGTAGGAAAAGGTTTCAAAGTTCTGCACTTGTTGGAGAGAGTGATGAGGGGATGTACGAGAGAAGTCAAGGAATTGGGTTACAAAACTTTGGTCAGACCATTGCTCGAATATGGTAGTGTAGTATGGGACCCTCATTTTACATATCAAATACAGGAGTTGGAGAGGGTGGAAAAAGGACTGCTAGATTTGTTTCTGGAAATTATCGCAGAATGCAATCAGTGACAGGTATGATAAAGGAGCTGGAATGGGATTCATTGCAAGACAGGAGGAGAATGAGGAGGGTCATGGGATTGTACAGGGCATATACTGGCGATGAGGCATGGAAAGATATTGCAATAGGTATGAAAAGTAGTGCATGGAAGGGAAAAGATGACCATGACCACAAGCTGGCACTCGATTCCAGGCACAAGGGTGTAGGAAGATTCTCTTTTTTAGGTAATGTTGTCAGGGATTGGAATGAGTTACCAAGAGAAATGATGAATAATTTACTGAAAACGTTGAAAGAATTTAAAGATAAAATTTGTAGAGGGCAAATGTAGGTAGGTACAGAATAGGAGGAAGATGGGTGTGCAGGGAAATTGCCACCGGAGCCTGTGCTCCATTGCAATTAAATTAAACCAACCCACATGGGAACATCAGGCAATTTCAAAGCATGATTAATCATCCAGATATTATCTATTTCATTATATAATTGCAAATTGGTAGGAAGTATATTTTCTATTTCATCAACGTTGATTGTAAATCAATTTTCGTCTTAGGTTTTATAGGATAAGGAATTTCTTCTGTAGATAAGCCTTCAGAAGTTCTCCTTTTTCTTTTTCTTTTTATCTGCCGAATTTTCTTCATTATTTGGAACTGGAATTACGGATATTTGGGATTCTTCTGTAGTATTTGAGTCAATGTTTTGGTAAATAATCCCTACCGTGTCGTGTAATGTATCCTTACCACTTCTTGTTTCTACAAAAGGGTCAAAATTGTCATAAGCAACAACAGTACAAAGTTTATCTGAATTTTTAATCTTTTCTGGGCATAAGCTAGATTTTTCCACAGAAGTATATGTTGTTTCTGTTTCTAGTTCTTCAACTCCTTGATACAGTGGCCATATCTATTAATAATATCAACAATCTTTCTGCTACTTCTTAAGCTTTTTAAAGTCATACCCAATACAATACAATACAATACATTAATTTTCCATTGATCCCAATATAAGAGACTGGCTCTGTGGGATGTGGAAAGTTGTCAATTTACAGATAAGCAGTTGCATAACAAAATAATAAGTACACCAGTAGATGTACAGTCATAGCAAACATGGTACATTAAACAATTACATAACAAAATAATATATACACCAGAAGATGTACAGTCATAGCATACATGGTAAATTAAGAAAATTCCATAACAAAATAATACATACACCACAAGACGTACAGTCATAGCATACATGGTAAATTAATTATGTAAACTACATTTACACAAGTTACTGGCAGTTATTTTTTAGATACCTTAGAAATAAATTCTTTGGCAGAGTAGAAGGAGTTGTTAATTAAAAATTCTTTCAATTTTTTCCTGAATTTATTCTTATCATCTGCTAGACATTTAATATGTGTTGGGAGCTTATTGAAGATATGTATCCCTGAATATCGGACTCCTTTTTGAACAAATGACAATGACTTGTAATCCTTGTAAAGATCATTTTTACTTCTAGTGCCATAATTGTGTATTTTACTATTTATTTCAAACAAAGTATAATTTGTGACCAAGAAGGACATTAATGTGTACATATACTCAGACGCTAATGTTAAAATCCCTAACTTCTTGAACAGCTCTCTACATGAAGTTCTATTGCTAACCTCACACATAATTCTTATTACACGCTTTTGGGCTCTGAACACTTTGCCTCTATGGGTAGAATTGCCACAGAATATTATTCCATATGACAATAAGGAGTGAAAATAAGCAAAATAAATTAGCTGCCTCGTACGGAGATCACCTATAGCTGAAATTGTACGAATTGCAAATTTGGGTGCACCCAATTGCTTTAATAAGTCAGAAACATGTATTTTCCAATTTAAATTGTGATCAATATACAAATCTAGAAATTTCACACTCTCTACCCCTTGAATAGACTGGCCTGCAAATTTTATGTCTATATCTGGTGTTAATCTGTGTGATGTACTGAATTGCATATACCATTAGCTGTAAACCATTTATTAATCAGTTCAAAGACATAATTTGAAATATATTCTGTAGATAATTCTGGAGTATTTTTAATTCCTATGTTTGTGTCATCTGCAAATTGGACAAATTTTGAATTTTTACAGAAACACAGGGTAGATCATTTATATATATTAAAAACAATAGTGGCCCCAATATAGTACCCTGAGGTACTCCACATCTGATTAATTTCCACTCAGAAAACAGTGGACCTCTTAAGGCAGCCTTAAAATTCTCCATTGATACTTTCTGTTTTCTATTTAGAAGGTAAGAACTAAGCCATTTATTAACAATGCCATCTATACTATTATACTTTAGTTTCTGTATTAGAATTTTATGATCTACACCATAGATTCCCAACCTTTTTGGACCTACCACCCCCTTTTCGAAAAAAAAATTACTAACCGCCTCCCCTTTTGGAAAAAAAACCCAGCACCGATGCCTTGTAATCAATGTTGTGTAATCCATAGCGCTTTAATTTAATTGGCTTGTTGGCCACTTCTTCAAACAGTGATTTGATGTCACCCCTCTTAAGTGAATTGGGCTATATTCAATATTGCAAAACATGGACAGGTTTTTAAAATGATTTTATTAAAGAATATTACTACCAATAATGGAGCCTTGTTCAAAATTTGATTAAAAACATATATTGAAAAATATTGTAAAATTATTAGTGAGAGTTCTGAGCTTGATGTAATGATACTAGTTTTTCTACTATTGGTGCTATATTTGTCAGCAGGAGTCTCAAATCGCCGCGTTCCACTACTGCCAATCTGTTTCTTTTCTTTGTTAGAAAATTGATTACTACACTGAATACCCTTTTGGCTAAAGATGACGACGTCAATGCAATAAAAAACTTTTTTGTTGCAGCCCACAAAGCCGGATATAAAATTGGATTGTGCCTCTGCAGCCAAAATTCTTGATATCCATTTTTTAATTCTTCATTTGTTGACAGTTCTATCAATTCCTCCTGCAGCGATAAATCTGCTGTTTTTAGGCTTGAGAAAGGTTCTAATACAAATCTTGAATGGTCATGTTAAGAATATCCTGAAATCTGTTTATAAAATCTTCATTAAGTGCTTCCAAATGTTGACAAAATACTAAAATATCTTCATCATTTGTTTCCACAGAGGAAAGATTTAGAAACTGATAGAATTGTCTTCGACCCACATTCTGTTTGTACAAGACAAGTTTTGACATGAATGCACAAATAACTGACTTTGCTTTGATCAAATTATCTCCTTACAGCTGTAGGTCTGTTTCATTAAATTTATTATATGGCTCAGTTAAATAAGCTATCATTCTTATATTTCAATAAATTCTCTCTTAATGAATCATCTTTGTTTTCAGAAAACGTTATAATGGAGTCAAAAACGTCATAAAATCTTGTTAGACAGGTACCCTTTGACAGCCCACGAACTTCTGTGTGCAATAGAAAACGATTGAAATCCTCATTTTCATCACAAAGTTTTCCAAATAATATACTATTGAGAGCATTGCTTCTGATCTTGTTAACTGTGGTAATTATATACTGTAGTGAGAAGTGAAGGCGATGACTTGGGTTTTTTGTAACAAAATGGTGTCTGTGAATTCGCAATGCACGGCGACTACATTTGGTACTGCCTTTTTCAAATGTGAAATCAGCCCTCGGTATTGTCCAACATTTGCCGGAGCACCATCAGTAGCAATGGACACGATATTATTCAGAGGAATACTTTTTTCTTCAAACTAGTGTTCCAAAACTTGAAATATAGATTTGCCTTCAGTATCAGTTTCTAATTATTTTGTGAATATTAATTCTTGACAAATTTTTTCACATTCAATGAAGCGAACGTACCAATAATGAATCATTGTTTGGTAAAGTAGACTCATCAAGCTGTAAAGAAAATTCGGCAGTCTTCAAAAAATCGGTTAGAATCTCCACGTCCTCGGACATTTCGTCGATTCGCCTCTGTACTGTGCTATTGCTAAGTGGGATTCTCCTAATAATATCAGACGCCGGCTTGTGCAGTACAGTACGCAGAACCTCGCTCACAGATGGCAGTACTGTATCAATTCTTCCTCAATAGTGTGTGGTTTTCCCGATTTAGCAATAAGCAAGGAAATGTTGTAAGAGGCACGAAGGCCATCTGCGTGTTATTTGGATGCCGCTGAAAACATACCAGCTAAGGATGTAAGTCTTGAATATTGGTCTTTGAGCATTTGAAAGTAAGATAAACTTTTATCTTTTCTGTCAGGGTGTATTTTGGTTAAATGTTCTTCTAAACGTGAAGGTTTCATAGTTTCATTTGAAAAAACGCTCTGGTAAATCAGGCACATTGGTAATGTCTTGATTGAGGGCGCCTCAATAAATTCATATTTCAAGTATTCGAAATTGGTTTTCTGGATCACAGTATTTTCTAAAATTTGAATTTCATACAACTTCGTCAACCATAGGTACACCGTCAGCCGTAGGTACTCTTATCTGTAGTAGGTGCTTGGTGGGAGGAAAGGGTGAGAACCTTTTCATTTCTTTTTTTATCATTCAAAGAAAACCCTAGGATGCTGATTTATTGGGCACTCATACTAGCGTATAGGTGAGGCTTTTTAATTTTAACATTAACACATTCAATTATTAAAAATATCAAGCAAAGCCTCGTCTTACAATTGCCAACACATTAACAAACAAACAAAAATTTAAACACCACCACAGTTTTAATTGATTGCTAAGCAAATTCACGACTAAGGATTGCAATCCCGCAGTGTTTTCAATCCCGCGGGATTTACGCCAATCCCGCGGGATCCGTGCGGAATTTGTACAAACAGTTTTTTAACGCATATATTTAAAACATAGTTCCTTAAAACGTTAATAAATTAAATAATAATTAAATTAATAAATAATTTTTAATGTTAAATGATAAAAATTAACACTTAACAATATTTTGATTGGCAAAACGACATTAAAACTTTTTAGCGTGTCTTAAGTGCATTTCGAGGTTTTAAAGTTTTTTTGTAATCTAAACCAATTTTTAAATAAATAATAAAAAATGGAAAATATTCAGTGTTAGGTCATATTATGTGCCTTACATCACATTAATTTAAAAACATGGTTTGCTTAGTGGCCAAGTTACCAGAGTTTTTTAAATTCTAAATAAACGTTCCATAACACCGAGAGAAAGTATTCCATTTCACAAAGTGAAGTGAATATACTCTATAAAGTGTAGACTTGTCTCAGTACAAGATCTCATAACTTTTTGTCACTCCACAAGCACGAGACTTGGATTTTTTTTTACAAAAATTGTTTTTGTGGGATTCATTATTATATCTCCTGGTTCCTTGATTGATCTTACAGTTGATTCAATGTTATTAAAGGAAACTACTCACCAACACTTAAACTGTCAAGTATTTCAATTTTACATATGTGGCGTAACGATGTTTTAAGAGTGGAAATTATTACTTTTTAGTAAGAAAGGACACTTTCTCGGCAAATGATTGCAGTGAAGTTTTCATAGGTTGTATCTCCGGATTTCATTGCAAACACATGAAATTACACACGTGAGGAAAACGGCGGAGGCAGCCGTCGAAGTATGGTGTTCCTACAACACAATTCGTCTATACACCCGTGAAAACTTCATTATAACTTTTTTTACCTTTAGTCGAAATAATAACAAGGAGAAGAGGGATTAATCGAAAGCCTGAGCGGCACATGTAAGCAGGCGGCTTTCGTCAAAGAAACGCATTGAGGCAGCGGCCAAAACAACATTAAGTGAAAGGATATACAATTTCCTTTTGATAGCTGTTAAATAAACGCGATCGTTAAAATTACGATAACATTAGTTTCATATCAACGAATAATCAAATTTTCAGCCACAAATTGGGAAATTGTCACAATTACTTTATCTGCAAATACAGAAAATGGGAATAATGAAACCGTGAATAAAAAGCTGTAACCGTGTAGTTCAGATAACGTGTGCGACACTTAAAAAATAATTATATAGTTAGAAAATCGTACTAAATACGCACCATAACTCAAGTTACAGAAATTTGTACTCGAAACAAACGTAAGTTTTGATGAATACGTAAAAGTGTATCTATTTACTTACGAATGACGAAGGTTGACAAAACAAACTCTTGTTCACACGACTCAAATGCCAACTGGAAGGGTACAGGCAACAGTGCAAAATATCCGACAGAGACCGAGTGGGGCAGCGAGTCACGCAGACTGACACACGTTTCCGCCGGATTTTGCGGATTGCGGATCCGCTTAATTTTGTGCGGGATCCGCCAGACTGTCTAATGATGCGGGATTCCGCGGGATTGCGGGATCCCGCTTTGCTGGATTGCAATCCCTATTCACGACATTAATAGGCAAACAAGAAAGCTTCACACTTGGTTTTAAATGAAATTTCCCTTCATAACAATCGGGAACCATAAATCAAACATAATACTAACATGAAACTACGTTAGATTTCCTATTAACCAGGATTTTTTAAATTATCCACCAAGTGTTGCTATAAAAACGTCTGTCCCAACTTGCTCAATATTTTGCTGGAGGCGAGAACTCCTAATCATTCTAAGGTCGTTACAGGGTTGTACCTAGGGATTGCAATCCAGCAAAGCGGGTTCCCGCAATCCCGCATCATTAGACAGTCTGGCGGATCCCGCACAAAATTAAGCGGATCCGCAATCCGCAAAATCCGGCGGAAACGTGTGTCAATCTGCGCGACTCGCTGCCCCACTCGGTCTCTGTCGGATATTTTGCACTGTTTGCCTGTACCCTTCCAGTTGGCATTTGACTCATGTGCACAAGCGTTTGTTTTTGTCAACCTTCGTCATTCGTAAGTAAATAAATACACTTTTACTTATTCATCAAAACTTACGTTTTTTTCGAGTACACATTTCTGTAATTTGAGTTATGGTGCGTATTTAGTACGATTTTCTAACTATATAATTATTTTTTAAGTGTCGCACACGTTATCTGAATTACACAGTTACAGCTTTTTATTCACGTTTTCATTAATCCCTTTTTCTGTATTTTCAGATAAAATAATTGTGACAATTTCCTAATTTGCGGCTGAAAATTTGATTATTCGTTAATATGAAACTAATGTTATCGTAATTTTAACGATCGCGTACCTATTTATTTAACAGCTATCAAAAGGAAATTGTATATCCTTTGACTTATTGTTGTTTTGGCCGCTGCCTCAATGCGATTCTTTGACGAAAGCCACCTGGTTACATGTGCCGCTCAGGCTTTCGATTAATCTCTCGTCTAGGGATTGCAATCCAGCAAAGCTGGATCCCGCAATCCCACGGGATCCCGCATCATTAGAAAGTCTGGCGGATCCCGCACAAAATTACGCGGATCCGCAATCCGCAAAATCCGGCGAAACGTATGTCAAGTCCGCGTGACTCGCTGCCCCACTCGGTCTCTATTGGATGTTGCACTGTTTACCCGTACCCTTGCAATTGGCATTTGACTCATGTGAACAAACGTTTGTTTTTGTCAACCTTCGTCATTCGTAAGTAAATTGATACACTTTTACGTATTCATTTTAGAATACACATTTCTGTAATTTGAGTCATGTTGCGTTTTTAGTACGATTTTCTAACTATATAATTATTTTTTATGTGTCGCAAACATTATCCGAACTACACAGTTACAGCTTTTTATTCACGGTTTCATTATTCCCGTTTTCTGTATTTGCATATAAAGTAATTGTGGCAATTTCCTTATTTGTGGATGAAAATTTGATTATTCGTTGATACGAAACTTATGTTATCGTAATTTTAACGATCGATTACCTATTTATTTAGCTGCTATCAAAAGGCAATTGAATATACTGTGACTTATTGTTGTTTTGGTCGCCGCCTCAATGCGTTTACCGGTGTAACAGTTAGCGTGCTCGCCTCGCATTCGGGAGGACGGCGGTTGGAATCCCCGTCCGGGCATCCAGATTTGGGTTTTCCATGGTTTCCCAAATCACTCCAGGCAAATGCCGGGATGCTTCCTTCAAAAGGCCATGGCCAAATTCCTTCCCATTCCTTGCCCCCCTTCCTTTACCGTCTCTAAAGACCTAGATGTTAAGAGTCGTAAAGCATTTAAAAAAAAAAAAATCAATGCGCCTCTTTGACGAAAGCCGCCTGCTCACATGTGCTGTACGAACACCATACTTAGACGGCTTCCTCCGCCGTCTTCCTAACGTGTGAAATTTCGTGTTTTTACAATAAAATCTGGAGATACATCCTATGAGGACTTCACTACAATCATTCGCCGAGAATGTCTCCTTTCTTACTAAAAAATAATAATTTCCACTCTAAAAACGTCGCTACGCCACTTAAATAAAACTGAAATACTGGACAGTTTACGTGTTGGTGAGTAGTTTCTTTTAATAAAATTGAATCAACTGTAAGATCAATAAAGGAATCAGGAGATATAAAAATGAATCCCACAAAAACAATTTTTGTAAAAAAAAAAAAGACCAAGTCTCGTGCTCGTGCAGTGACAAAAAGTTATGAGATCTTGTTCTGAGCCAAGTCTACACTTTACTGAGTATATTCACTTCACTTTGTGAAATTGAATGCTTTCTCTTAGTGTTATGGATCGTTTATTTAAAAAAAAAAAAAACGCTCTGGTAACTTGGCCCGTAAGCAAACCAAGTTTTTAAACTTATGTGATGTATTGTAAGGCACTGAATATTTTCCATTTTTTATTATTTATTTAAAAATTGGTTTCGAGTAAAAAAAAAAAGTAAATCATCGAAATCTACTTGAGACACGCTAAAAATAATTAAAGTCATTTTGCCAATTAAAATAGTGTTAACTGTTAATTTTTATAATTTAATATTAAAATTGATTTATTAATTTAATTATTGTTTAATTAATTAATTAAGTAACTATGTTTTAAATACAGGCGTTAAAAAACTGTTTACGACAATCCCGCACGGATCCCGCGGGATTGGCGCAAATCCCGCAAAAATCCCGCGGGATTGAAAACATTGCGGGATTGCAATCCTTACTCTCGTCTCCTTGTTATTATTTCGACTAAAGGTAAAAAAAAAATAATAATGAAATTTTCACGGGTGTATAGACGAATTGTGTTTTAGGAACACCATACTTTGACGGCTGCCTCCGTCGTCTTCCTCACGTGTGTAATTTCGTGTGTTTGCAATGAAATCCGGAGATACAACCTATGAGGACTTCACTGCAATCATTCGCCAAGAAAGTCTCCTTTCTTACTAAAAAATAATAATTTCCACTCTAAAAACGTCGTTATGCCACATAAGTAAATCTGAAATACTTGACAGTTTACGTGTTGGTGAGTAGTTTCTTTTAATGACATTGAATCAACTGTAATATCAATCAAGGAATCAGGAGATATAATAATGAATCACCTAAAAAAGGGTAAGTCTCGCGCTTGTGCAGTGACAAAAAGTTATGAGATCTTGTTCTGAGCCAAGTCTACACTTTACAGAGTATATTCACTTCACTTTGTGAAATTGAATGCTTTTCTCGGTGTTATGGAACGTTTATTTAGAATTAGAAAAAAAAAAACTCTGGTAACTTTGCCATTAAGCAAACCATATTTTTAAACTTATGTGATGTATTGTAAGGCACATAATATGACCTAACACTCATTATTTTCCATTTTCTTTATTTATTTAAAAATTGGTTTAGATTAAAAAACAAAAATGTAAGATCTCTAAATACACTTAAGACACGCTAAAAAGTTTTAATGTCACTTTGTCAATCAAAATATTGTTAACTATTAATTTTTATCATTTAACATTAAAAATATTTATTAATTAAATTATTATTTAATTTATTAACGTTTTAAGTAACTATGTTTTAAATATGTGCGTACCAAACCCGCACGGATCCCGCGGGATTGAAAACACTGCGGGATTGCAATCCTTAGTTGTACCCAATCGCTGAATGTAAGTACCACACTGCACTGTTTGTAGGATTATTACCGCGATCGCGATGGGCGTCCGTCGACGGCGGAAATGTTATAGCACATTAGCTATAGAGGCAGGGCACCAAGTCCTTCAAGCAATGTACTGAATGATTGCCACAGTACGCTTCTTTCGAACCCTTGGGTTCGATGCCAAGGTAGAACAATCTTCCAACCTTTGGAAGATGCACCACACCCTCTTTCCAGGCTGGAATACGAGTATATCTCCCGCGTCCGCAGTAAAAACCCTTCTCCGTCGCTCGTGGTTGACATTGAGAGAAATTCATGGAAATTATAATTACGAGGAGAATAGTCCGCCGTTGACTGGCTCCACTATTTGGCTCCTCCTACCAAGCTATGATGATTGGTCAACATTGTCTTTTGGAGATTCGTGTGAACTCGGACATATTCGCCCGCTCGGGGACAAGAGGTCGAAAGTACATTCACCCCAGTGGGGTATTTTCCCAGAGCTAAGGGATTATGTGCCTGACCAGATCCGTTAGGAAGAGGTAGCCCTGGCTGTCGTTGCCACGCCTACCTGACACGACTTCTCGACGACGGACTATTTGGGAGTTCCGGCAGATGTTAACAATTCTCTCTGATTATTCGTATCATTATTCTTTTTATCTCAAAATGTCAAAACTGATATGATTCTTAACCCTCCTAACAATGATGTTGATAATAATAATAGGAATAGTAGCAGTGATCAGTACAGAATCGAGTGCAGTTAGTTAGCACATGATACAAAAATTAAATAAAAGATTAAATCTTAGTTGAAATTTCACAGCACATTCCTCACGCAATATCGATCAGTAAATAGAATAATACACAAATAATAATAATAATGAATATGTACTAACCTCAGTCGCAGATAGATATTCCAAAATAAATAATCTTCAGTTAGTAGGTCCACGTAAGCTGTAGATACCGCCTCTGTCTTAAGGCACTAACGAACAATCGAACACTGACCAGTGTAAACATATAAGCATTGTTGATAGAGCCGGAACATAAAGAATGGTGATCCCTGTGGTGCACAGCGCTTGCTGCGACTTGTTCACGAACTATTGAAGCAGGTGTTAAGAGCAAATCTATTGTCAGTATTGTGCACTAATACCAACTTTTGGTGCACAACGCTTGTTGCAGCTCATTCATAAACTATTGAAGCAGGTGTTAGGAACAAAGATACAATGTGCTAATACCAACTATTAATCCCCACTGATCTTGCTTAAAGGACATTTGGAATTACTTGCTGAAACATTTGTTCAATGTTTTTTGTTATTAATTAATCTTATCAGCACGTCCTTGCCAGTGTTGGCTAGGGGGGCGCCAGGTGGGCGTCAACGCCCCCCCCCCCCCCAAATTTGCCTTTGGTCACAAACGCCCCTTTCGAGCTCCTTAACGCCCACCGGGGGGCGGTACGGCCCATGTTGGGCACCACTGATCTACACAGTCAAATGCCTTAGGTAAGTCACAAAAAATTCCCACAGGAATTAATTTATCATTTATTCCTTCTAAAATATTCTCAGTGAATGCAAATATAGCTTGTTCTGTTGAATGACCCTTTTGAAAACCAATATGATGTGTTTTGACTTCTTTATTTGACTGTTAGTACTCCATAAACATCAACTTGACAGTAAGAACGAACTTGACGAACACACTTTAAACTATTTTTCCGTCTTTGGTTACAACCTCCAAGAGGAGTAGAGTAAAAGTCTAATAATTCTTGTGGTAATGATATTTCTCCTGATATTAAATGTTGTGCTGAAATATTCTTATTTGGTAGTTTTTTTCTTCTCTGTTTGTGGTACTCAGTTTCTTAAAATTAATGCAGCTGTTTGTAAAATGTTTTATGATTGTAAATTTTCAAATACTGTATCATCTATAGCTTCCAGATATTTAAAATACTAATTTTATTTTGTTATGAACGGTAAAAATTGTAATGTCTTTGTGAAATACTTTCATTATTTTATCTTCCAAATGTTGTGCTGTATAAGTGGCGTTTATTTTTACTGAATTTTCTTCAAAAAATTTCTCCAATAAATCAATATATAATTCATGTAAATAAACTAACATCATCCTTTTCTGATTATATCTTCCTTTATGGTACAACTTATTTCATTAAAAACTATTTGATGATATTATCGATGGTCACGTTAAGCACTTTTTTGGATCTTTTGCTAAATGAAGATATTTTAAAAATTTACTCTACATTCAGTATGATAATATAATTTTCAGCGAGAAATACTTTCTAATATGTTTAATAACTCGTTATACTCTTCTCGAGATTTTATGATGGGTGTTATGCAAGATTTAAACTGAAAACATTTTTGACTGTAAATTTTTTTCTGTTACAGAATAAACAAACTAAATCATGCTTACCAATACTATTATAATTTTCAGTAGGAATATTTATTTCCGAAAATGAATCATTATTGTCACTTATATCTTCAAATTGTAAAATGTCAAAATTTTCTTGATAAGTTGAAAGTTATGGTTCTATTGATCGAAGTATAACAATTGGTTCCAGTATTGGTAAAGATTCTTTACATAGAGACTGTGAATGAAATTGCTCCTTGGTCAACTCAGGTAGCAACAATGTGGCTGGCGATACATTATTCATGGATACCGGTTTTTTTTTTTTTTTCGAAATTAGTTTTTTGAGAACTTAGATTCAGAAGTAAAATATTTTTTCATGAGTTCTGTAATAGTTTGTAACATTCACTGTGATAACAGCTTTCTGGATACTCTGTTGGTAAAATAATGTCCTTATTTCTCAGGTTATGTTTCTTTCTTAGTTTATTAATTGTTTAACATTTTTTCAATGTATCCTCAGAGAATAATGATATTTTACCACTACTTTTCTTGCGCAAAACACAAATTAATATGTCTCCATTATGGTATTTTATTGAAACTGAATTAAATTTATTTTTCACAAATGCAAAAATATATAATAAAACGATCAATGTCTGGACATAAGCTGAAACAACATCTGTGGTAGGTACCAAAGATGCGTGACAAAGGGCGCAGTAATATAAATTTAACTGTCTCACCTTAAATCTCCTGAGAGAATAATAATATTTTTCCACTGCTTTTCTTACACAAAATAATATGTCTCCCATTATGATATTATTTAAAACTGAATTAAAATTATTTCACGCAACTTCACAAGTAAATAATAAAACATAAGCGCGAAAGATGCGCGACAAAAGACGCAGTACATAAATATTGCCTCCGCGCTCGCCCCTCCAGCTGACATTGAATTATGTCTTGCAGGGTGATAGAACCTTTGAAACCGTCTGCTGTTTAGGAAACACTTTCAAATAGTTTCCCAAATAACATACATAAAATTACGATTTTATATTATTACGTATGTATAATTACATTTTTTTAAGCTTTGGGGGGGGGGGAGGCGTTTCGACCTCACAAAGTGTCTGGCAATAGATTTTATACACCTTTGCTTCCTGTTATCTATCAAAGCCACCGCCACTCTAGGTTCATAGTAGCCAAACGTTCAAACTTGCTGTAGAGTAAATGCCCAGAAAAAATTTCAGCCTTTATACTATGACGTAGGTCTGGCGTTCACGGGTTCTTACTCTATAATATAATAATGTGAAAATAAGTAAGTATTTATTAATGAAAGGTATTTTATTTTGCAGAGTAGTAATAAATATAATTTTTACTGTAAAAACTTGTTATCAATAAATACTAAATGTTTAATTGTAAAACATTTAAAAAGTAGATGTTTAAAAAATATTGGCTTTGTCAGATGTCCTTTTTTCAATCTTCTTTACTTTACAAAGCAACTTTGAAAACAATATTAGCAGTTATAATGTGATCATCATTGCCTTTTTGAACGTATCTTCTTTTACCAAAAAACTAAATATTAATAAATCTACAAACTCGTGCTGGTGCATGTACGAAAAAACAGGTTCTTGTAAATACATTCCTGCCTTTTGAAGGGTGTGCCTTGTGCTTTATTAATGTTCATAACGAAGGTTACTTCTATTGGAAATCGTTTTTTTATCATTTGGAAAGGCACAGTTGATCAGAAGATGTGAGGTTATTTAGAGGTATGAGCATAGTTTTATCGGAGTGAATGAATAAACCACTGATGCTCTCGTCTAAAAGAATTACGACAGTTCTATTATTACCGTGGCACCACAATCTGATGATGAATTCGTATAGACCTCAACAAAACAAATCGAAAATTTTACCGAGCGTGGTGGGTGAATGGTTAACGTTCTGGCCTCTCATTTGGGATGACGCGGGTTCGAATCCTCTTCCGGGCATCCAGATTTGGGTTTTCCTTGGCTTCGCCAAATCACTCCAAGTGAATGTTGGAATGCTTCCTACAGTAAGACGATGGCAGAATTCCTTCCCGTTACTTTTTCCCAGTCCCATCCCGACTCTAATGACCTTAGCCGTGCGTCGGCGAGGCGTAAAGCAATAAGTAATATATATATAAATCAGTGTACGTTCATCCGAATACGGTGTAACTTTAATGTGTTGTTGCGCTTCGGAGAAGGTTCCTAAGAAATAAAATTTCAAAAAAACCACCCCCTCTTCCCCATAACACCCCAAAATTAAAACAAACCAATTAGTTTCATCCGGTTTCTAAGGACTTGGACATGTATACTGTAAAACAAACCAAAAAATGCTGCCTACATATGGTTTCCAAAAACACATCCACTCTTCCCCCTTCCCAGCCCTTAATTTTTACACAAATCCTTCCTTTTTATACGATTTCGATGGACCTTTGCACATATACTTTTTTAAAAATAGAAAACTACTGTAGACATTAGTTTTACAAAAACCAAATCCATTCCCTTTTCCACCCCCCAAACCACCCCCTCTTCCCCCTTACAACCCGTAATTTAAAAAACCCACAGATTTAATCCGATTTTGATGGAAATTTGCATACATACTTTAAAAACAACAGAAAAATAACGCCTACACATGACTTCCGAAAACGCAACCCTTCTCACCCAAGATTTCGAACGAACTGTGCACAAGTATACATTTAAAAAAATAGAAAAATACTGTAGTCAATAGTTTTAGAAAAACCCAATCCCTCTCACCTTTTCCACCCCATCATTATTGTTTTATACAAAGCTACATTTCCTATCCGATTTTAAAGTAAATTTGCACACATATACTTTAAAACATCAGAAAAATACTGTTTACACTCAGTTTGCCAAAGCCCAATCCCACCTCCACCCGCTTTACCCCTCCCCTATTAATTTCCCGTGATCCTTATTGAAACCCACAGTTTTTATTTGATTTCGATTGAACTTTGCATTGGCGTACTTCAAAACAATGACAAAAATGCCGTTTACATTTGGTTTTAAACAACCAACTGCTTTCCCTCTTTACCCCAACTCCCTAATTTTTGTCAATATTTCATATGCATACCCTCAATTTTTATATGACATCGATGGAACTTCACACACGCAAATTATAAAATAGAAAAATATGGTGTATATTTAGATTGCAAGAACCGAAACCCTCATCTACTTTACATCCTCCTTTATTTCTTTATATATACTATCTTCATTTGGTTCCCAAATCCCAACCCCTCGTCCCATTGATTCCCTCCTCTCTTAATTTCCAATGTTCCTTACATTAACTTTATTCAGTGTGGAAGGAACGTATATAAATTAAAGCAAAGAGAAAAATGTTGACTATCTTTGGTTTACAAAATCCACCCACTTTCCCTATCACCCTAATTAAGCACTTGAAACCATTCAGTTTTTTTTAAGTAATATCTCGAAAACGGTGGGAAAATTATACAAAGTAGGTAGCAACATTATTAAAGTACACAATATTTCCTGGAGCACTGGACAGATTACGATCGGACTTGAATTTTAAAAATTATTTTCAAGTTTTTGTGACAACACACAGAGTTGAGCCTCCGCAGCCGTAGCAGCAGTAACCAACTTTTGTCTTTGATTTAAATTGTGCTAGTTTTCGTCGTTATCTTTGAATATTTCCTGTTTAGGTAGTGTGCCAGTCAATTCAGCCTCCGCAGCCGTAGCAGCAGTAGCCAACTTTTGCGTGTGATTTAAATTGTGCTAGTTTTTGTCATTATCTTTGAATATTTCCTGATTAGGTAGTGTGCCAGTCAGTTGAGGTTCCGCAGCCGTAGCAGCAGTAGCCACGAGCCTTAGCAGCCGTTAGTAGCGGTCGCCGATTTTTGTGTATTCATTTGTAGTTCCGTTTTTGTCTGTTTCAGGTGACATGGTTTGTGCAAAGTGTTCTGGTAGGCGTCTGGTTCTCGAGGAGATTCTTAATACTATGGCGTCTCTTCAAGCGCAGGTGTGGAGCATCCTAGACCAGGAGCGGCAGTGCGCCGAAGAAATTCCACAGCCAAATGTAGTGGAACCGGCAAGTTTGGATTTTCAGGTTCCAGTTGCAGAAAATGTCTGGCATCGTGTGGATCGGAGAAAGGCGTCGAGATTCCCAATTAGCCGAAGGGAAAATGATACCTTGCACTAAGTAACGCGTTTTCTGTGTTGCAGGAGGCTATAGATTCAAGCGCGAATGGCCCAGAAGAGCAGCAGGGAAGATTTACTCGCAGACCCCGAACCTTGCCAGGAAAAGGTTTACTGGTCATTGGCAGCTCCAACGTGCGACGGCTGGAGAAACCGCTACTTGAATTAGCCACGAAGAACGGTGCAGATCCTCATACTAACGTTCATTCCGTTTCTCTTTCAGGAGCAACCGTACTACGTGTCATGGAGGTCATTCCAAAAGCGATTAGGGAATCGAACTGCAGTCAATTAAGAGTAGCTGCACACGTCGGCACTAATGACTCGTGTCGTGTTTCTGTTCCAGATATAGTTAAATCCATGGACAGGTAAGGGCCGAAAGGCGTATGAAGCTGCCCGGGAAACTTCAGTTTCATTGCAGTTCTCAATTTGTAGTGTGGTGCCGCGTGTCGATTGTGGGGAGGCTGTGTGGGGGAAGATGTTTAATTTAAATAGTAATTTGCAGGAGCTGTGTCGCAAAAATAACTGGGGCTTCGTCGACCTTCGTCCGATGATAGCTGCCAGCTGGGACGCATTTGACAGGTCGGGCGTCCACTGCACACCTAGAATGGCGTCCAAGGTGGCTGCTAAAATATGGAACCGTCTTGATATGAACTATTTTTTATGAACAGCGTGAGGCCCGAGGATCCTTCATTTCATCGAAGAAGATGTGCTGATAACATAGAAGCTGGTCCCGGTAGTAATGGCGCGAATAATTTTAATATTACAGCTCCAATTACTTCACCCGTTTACCGTCAGATTGCGAGTATGAAAAAATGCTATTTTAGACTCCACAAATTTTTTTTTTTTTTTTTTTTTTGCTATCGTCAGTCTTTAGACTGGTTTGATGCAATCCTCCATCCCTTCCTATCTTGTGCTAACCTTTTCGTTTCTACATACCCCTTACAACCAACGTCCTCAATTATCTGCTTCATATATTCTAATCTCTGTCTACCTCTACAGTTATTACCTTCGACTGTTCCCTCTACTAACAAATTAACCAATCCAGCATGTCTCAAAATATGACCTAAAAGCCTGTCTCTTCTTCCTGTAAGCTTCTTCCATAAACTTCTTTTCTCACCCATCATTTCCAAAACTCGTTCATTTCTTACTTTGTCTGTCC
>JARYHS010006157.1:0-22803 GCA_031002005.1 Vandiemenella viatica
GCTTATATGACATAGAGACAAGATAACTTTGTCACGCTCAGCGCGTAAGTTGCACGCAAATCTCAAACAGATGTACTGCGGTGTCCACAACTTACCACTATCCAACTTAGAAGCAAAGTATGGTTGATATGCTCTATTCAGAAACGGTGCTGAAGACTTCCGATGGGATTTGTCTGTCAGATAGCAGCACACATAGCAAAACAAATGTGGTGAATTCATGCAACCTCTCGACGCCATCTTTTTCCCCACAAAATAAAAATAAACAAATGAAATAATAGTGCTGCGGTCTCAAACATAATTCAGAGTATTATGTTAAGTGTAGCTGTATTCAAAAATAGACTAAAACACATATTGAGTTACATTACAAATAACGAAAACCGACGAAATCATATTCGAGGAAAGGTGTTCCATATAAATATATATTTTTTATATATCTTCGAAACTTGACGTGATACAGCAGAACGGTTTTCAGATTTGAAATCAGCACGTAAAACTGCATTATAAAATTTAAACATGATGCCCGATATCTACAGCTTGTTGGTATGTGTAATTCCATTATTTACTACGCTGGATCAAATATAGACGAGACTTTTGGAAAAGGCGCAGGATAATTTTCACTTGATAATGTGGGAATAGCGCACAGTTGGCATAAATCTTTTGGGATGCTAAACACTACATGTTTGCTTCGACAATTGTATGTTTAAGATTATTTCGAGTTTTATTCAGTTTCGTGGCATGTTAGCTTGTGCGGAGTTCGTGTCAGGGCTTGCTTGTTCAACTGGACGGAATGCCGTCAGCGTTCCAGCACAGTACCACGACACGAGGCAGCTACCGCGGGGTCAGCAACATTTATGGCGGTCAATCACTCAGGACGAATCACTCACAGTGAACATGAAGGTGAATTCACTTTGGTTTACATGTCTCATCGCAAATGAACCATTCAATTCACTTCAAGTGGTAACAAACACTCTTGTGAGTTGGAGTCGAGTCAACGGCGGCACTGCCTACCCTTTTCTCGAAGCGATTCGGGCCATTTTTGAACCTCAATTTCTTCGGTCGTATTTATGCTATATGTCTCAGATTTCTCTTATGCATAGATATCAGCAATCTTAGCAAACATATTAATTTTATTATGTTACTGTTCTTAGTTCGTATGTTATTCGGATGCAAACTTCAGAGATTTTGTCAATCACTCACTGACTGACTGACTGATGATGATCATCAAAATTCTAAGGTACTTCCCGTAGCCGTAGAAAGCTGAAATTTGGTACACGATAAAATTTTACCCACATATATGAGAAAAGTCTGAAACTCGTAAATTTTCATACCTACCCCGTTACCTACCCCTAACGTGAAATCACTTTCTACCCTAATTACTTTATAAAGCTCATATTTTCACTGTAAGTGAGCTTACTATGTTTAACTAAAGTGTTTAATTATACTTCTTTCCTTTTCTTACTTTTGAAGTTATTGAAATTCAAAAATTTTATTTCGGCACAACACCCGACATCAAAATTCCACTGTACTTCCAGTAATCCTAGAAACAAGTAATTTGGTACACATATGTGGTTTCATCCCTAAATCATAAGAAAAATCTGATATTGCAGTTTTTCACCGTATTTATCTATATATAAAAAGATGAATATTTGTTTGTTATTCTTCATACAAATCCCGAGTTTTCATCCGATCTTGATGAAACTTTGCACACTTTTCCTTTGAAACATGGAGAAAATACTGTCTATATTTGGTTGAACAATTTCTCGTCATATTGTCGAGTAAATTTGAAAAATTACCGAAACGAACATAGACCGACGTTTAGGATGTGGAAGACTCTGTAGTTCCGTATACTACTGTCAGCTGGTGGCCCGTTGGATAACGCGCTTACTTACTAATGTTTGTACGCCGGATCAAATCCCAATGTAAACAAAGATTTTTAAAAATTGTTTTTGATCGTAAGAGTCACGCCTGGACCGTCGGTTATTCGGAACTGTAGATATCAAAAATTTAGGGGTGCAATGCGAGGAAAATCGTAAGTAGTCTTGCAATACTGTAGGTGTACATTTTTTACGTTATATTGACCGCTCAGGGGTGATTCGCAGTCAGTGTGCGTGTGATCTGCAGTAATAATACTATAAATGCGGAAGTAAGTCTCTATCTTTTTGTTACGTTATGACGACTAAATGCCTATACCGGTATTGACGGAATTTGACAAGAAAATCTGTAGGGAGGGTACAGAACATTTTTTTTCGGTATGATTAACAGTTGTAATCACGAAATTTTGAGAACTTATGGAATGGTGACGGAGAGACGGATGTGTGTATTAGTCTCTAATGTTAGGTCGGTTGCTCAAGGTGTGCTTCTCGCGCATTATCTTAGTGAATAATTTGTTAATAAATTTAGTTTAGAGAAAAAAACGTATTATTTAGTATAGATGTAAGTAGTGGGGTAAGGGGCGAGTGAGCCAGAACCCCGGACCAAAACACCCCCGTGGTTAATTGATTTTAATTGATTTTAATTGATTTTAATTGATTTTAATTGATTTTAATTGAGTCTAATTGATTTAATTAATTTTAATTGAATTGCGGGGAGCCTTAATTGATTTTAATTAATGCTAATTGAATTGCGGGGAGGGGGTCTCACATCTGTAACCTCAGATTGACCTTATTATTTCCTTATGGACCTGTGTGTGAGCCCACTTTTTCCCCCCATGGTATCACTGATGCATGGCAATCCAAAAGTGTTTGCTGAGGTGGCTTGGGCCCCACAGTAAGCGGCTGCTGCGTAGAAAAAATACAAACGCGTTGTATCCGGATAACCGGCGCGCAAAATACCGATCTTCTTAGGTCGTGCAAAATACCGGTCTCTTAGGCCGCGGTGGGGCCCAAGCCGCCTCAGCAAACACTTTTGGATTGCCATGCATCAGTGATACCATGTGAATGTGAGTTGAAATAACCTAAACTGAATTTACTCTAACCAACTATAACAAACACTTTAACATTCTGTATTAACCTGACTTAACATAAATTCTCCCTTCCTACTGATGGTTGTAGTTGTTATGGTGATTTCGGCGTTTGTACACACACACTGTCAACACCTTTCATCGATAATATTTGGGCTGTATGACGCAAGCATCTATTGGTATTATACTTTACACACCTTCATGATGGTAAGGTGATGTGTGTGTGTGTGTGTGTGTGTGTGTGTGGTGGGAGTTCTGCGGTTAATCTGGAGATTGTCATGACAGCAGAAACATACACTTTCCGTCTTTTTGCTCAAATGATATACATTTCTGTAGTTAATGAAACTTGTGATATCGTCATCTTCAGCATGATTTGCTTAGTTCAGCTTCAATACTTTAGTGTGACTTTCGACAGGTATATCTGATGTACTACTCGAGTTGTCCGATGTCATATAGGGACCGTGAACAGAATGAGTTTCATTTATGATGATACACCGCATCATGCCGTGGGTTTTTCTATTTTGGTGGAGGAATTCAATACACATTGTATGGTATGATGCACAACTTCTAACCATGTAAACCGATGACATCTTTCGTATAGTGAAATTACATAATTGGGGTGAAGTTTTACCTGTTTTCACGATCTTAATCCACCAAAGTTAACATGTCACACTTCATACATCCTGTAACTATTCAGTCTGGACATAGGGTGTTCAGTCACTTTCCTCCAGTTACGTGTACGTGTGTGTTGATGTATGGAACTATGTGTGTATGCGTGGACATGTGAGTGTGTGTGTATGTGTGTCTTCCGATGTCGTTGTGTGTCTATCACTATAGGATTCTACTCGACTTTGAGATTTCACAGTCACTGGCTACCTATAAGTTGATGATACATGCAATCTATTGGGTGTGATGAATAATCCGTATGGGATAAGCACTGATGTGTATGGTGAAAACATGTCATCCTTTGCACACACTCTAACGTCTGTCTGATGGTTTTTTAGTTAGTTATATTTTTGTGTGCTTGTGTGTGTGGTGACGTATGGATTTGTATGTGAGACCTAGTATGAATATGGGAGTTATGATATCTGTCTGATGACCATATGTCTACCCTGATACTCGTGGTAAGTGGGCAAATATTACTGAATGGCAGAAAAGGCTTGTGGTGTGGGATAGAGGTGGTGCTGAAAAGTGGTACTACAACAGATTCTAATGAACAGCCGGATCGGGAATTGAACTCTCCACCTCCACATGACAGTCCCAATCCTAAAAAACTCACCTACCGGGCACGGTAGTTATATCGGCATATAAAAAATTACTCTCAAAGGAGTACTGCACGGGGGCGATCCCGACACTAGCCTCGAGTGATTTTTGGGGAAACGAAAGAAAATCTGACTCTAAAACCGTGCTGCATATCCTCGCGAACGATATATCCGAACGTTACTGCTCACCCACCAGGCTCGGTATTCTATGATCCTCTTGACTTTCGACATCCGATGCACGTTTTCGGTGATAATAATAATAACATCGTCACTTTTATATAGCCAACGTTCAGACTGTTAGAAATTGTGTAAAATCTTTCGTATTAATCTTGGGGGATACTACAGCACGAATATAAAACTTTGTCTCGTAAAGTTTTTAGACTGGTTTGTGGAGGAGATATTACTCTAACTTCCCTTGTTCAGAACTGACTTTGCTGATGTTGTGATAAGCCAGACGTCTCTACGCATTCAATATAACCTACATCTCCAACAACTGCTGATTCATTACTTTGCTTTAAAAACTCACACATCAGAGTAGATATTCAGACCGGCATACAAGCAATAACTCTGAAAAGAAGACGAGTGGAATGCATTGAAGAAAGAACATGAAATCACCTGTATGACACTGCAGAACATTAAAAATTCACCAACCAGTCTCAAAAATTAAACCTGCATCGTCTGAAACGTGGACGAATGTAATCATTTCTGCACTGATCAGCATTTAGTCTCTGCAATAGAAAATATTGACGGTAATTCTAAAGTAAATGAAAACGTACTGGGCTTAAGATTTTTTTTTTCTTTTTACTTATGGTTTTACGCCTTGTCGAAGTCGAGGTCATTAGAGGCGGGATGTGACTGGAGACAAGGAACGGGAAGGTATTCAGCCTTCGCCTTTTTTGAAGGAGGCAACGATTTTGACGTCGTGTTTGGACGATAAACCTATCTTCAGGTAGAAGATAGAACTTCAGTGTCGTAGTATAAGTTGTGAAATTTACAACTACCTATAGCAGACTGGCTGTGCAAGTGAGTTATGCGATCCACCAGTGGCTTAGTCAACTTGTCAATATTTGCAAATTGTATGTATGGAGCAATGCAATTTATGATGACGCCGCATGGGGAATCTGAAAACAATTATTGTGAACTAGTGGCATGGTTTCGGTATTCACTTTGTGTGTGTGACAAATCACTACTATTTTAGGAAATTCGCGGAATACGCAAAAAAAAAACAACTAATTTCGGTTTTTTCCATAGTTTCCTCAAATAACTCCATTGAGACATTTGACTCGTGTGCAACCAACTTTATTCACAAACGCGTTTCGGTCTCCTCAAATGGTTCCAGGCGAAAAACTTAGCAATTTTGATAAAAAATGGCCACGTTTTTTCACTTTACCCAGAGACTGCCATTACAGTAGAAACTTTTTTTCCGTATTTCAATGCACAAACAATTATTGTGAAGTTGTGGCACGCATTCGCTGTACCCGCGCAAATATCTGTATTTCAAGAATTTTACAGTCACCCCTCAACAAGAATGGGAAGTGGTAACTTAGGAGGGTCTATGAGTATACATCACTGACACAGGTATTCGAGCAGATAAACCTGTAGAACTCCCACCACATACATCGCGTTACCATCCCTGGCTACAGGAACAAACACCACTAAACGCGTTTTATTTTTATTTTTGTCATTGTCGGAGTGTCCACAGTGACTCTTGGCGATAAACGGCTATTTGTATGTCTAAACTACAACAGATACTAATTAACATGCGGACCGGGAATCGAACCCTCCATCTCCCACATGGTAGTCCCGAACGTTAACAAACCCACCCACCAGGAAGAAAAAAAGTACCTCTGAAAGGAGGACGAATATATAGACCTGCAGTGAAATCACCTACCTGCCTATAAAGTTATATTGAATTGGATAAAAGCACATGTGATTCTTTTTTATGGTTCTACGCCTTTAGAGGCGGGGAAAGGACAGTGGACGAGGAACGGGAGGGAATTATGCCATGGAAAATGATGAAATTATCCCCGGCAGTCGCCTCGCGTTATTTGGGGAAACCATGGAAAACCCAAATCTGAATGCCTGGACGGCCTTTAGAGGCGGGGAAAGGACAGTGGACGAGGAACGGGAGGGAATTATGCCATGGAAAATGATGAAATTATCCCCGGCAGTCGCCTCGCGTTATTTGGGGAAACCATGGAAAACCCAAATCTGAATGCCTGGACGGGGATTCGAAAGCGCACCCTCCCAAATGCTAGGTCAGATCTTTACCGATCACGATGCGTGATAGGACTGGTGCAGGGAACGGGGTGGAATTCAGACATGGTCTTTTGAAGGAACCAACCCGATATTCAACTGAAGTACGGAGTAATGGCTAGTCTGGTCATTATGACCAGGGTTTTTATTGCATGCGCATTCCGCACCTATCCTAGCCTACGTGAACTTAGCCGGGTGTAGAGAACCTACAGTTCAAACTGGAAACCAAACAACGGAAGTGTTCTGGTGTAACTACATTACAACGCAAGTTGTGCCAGATGTGAATGTCAGGTTAAGGGCTTTTGAAAATCGCAGCTGAGACCGGGATTAGGTGAAATTAGTAAGATTAACAGACGGTATTTCGTTCCTGGAACATACATGCTGTGCTGTAAAATACGGACATGAAATTGATCGAAATAGAAAAGTTGACATCACAAGCACAATAGAGACGCTAATTTCTGGCGATCCTCAACAAATTGGAGTGTTGAACAATGCAGGTCCTCGCGATCTTGGGGATGGTTATTTTGATGTATGTATACCGCTGAGTATGCTTTTAGGCTTTTGTGAAGACTATAAAAGAATACTTTCAAATGTAAAACAAGAACTAGTACTGATTCGTGCTAGGGATGACAACGCAACTGGAGAAACCTAGGACTGTAGTTCTGTGTTTTCAAACAAACAGGAAACGTAACACAGAAAAAAGTGCAGCCGAGTTTGATCACTGCCAACTCCGTAATGCCAAAGTGTTCCTGAATGAAGTAGCGTTCCTGTACGAGAACATGAATTTAGACTTTAAGAAAAACAGAACAACCGTGCTCTATGACAAGTACGCAAGATTCAAGCAGTCTTACTATGAACATGACCGTCCCTCACCACTACTAAAACGTGAAGAATTTAATGCAACTGCACCTCTAGTTGTAATTGACTGTTCACAGCAAAATGAAGCAGTTAAGACTGGACCTGTAGATATACGTATGGACTTTGATAGTGGCGAAAATTTCCCTGCCTACACGTCTGCATATTGTCTCATCCTGCACGATCGTGTTGTAGAATACGTACCTCTAACTGGTGTGGTTCGGAAGCTGACATAAAATAGAATAGCACCCTGAAGTTCAAGCTCATTACCATGCCGACCATCTTCTTCGACGCACAGGGCTTCAAAACGAAGGACGGTACATTCATTTTCAAAGAAGTTGGTGTGTGTGTAATACGATCTGACAATATTATCGCTACACATTGCATAAGTGTATTGTCACCAAAACCTGGCTGACACAAAATTATCATGGAATACCTTGGAATACTGATGGAGTACCTTTCAGTAAATTATGTACTATTCTACATGCAATCACCAATGAAGACGATTCAATTATTTATGTGAAAGGACGGGAGAAGGCACAATGGTTCAAAAAGATTATCATGGAGAAGGTCTGCTACAATATAAAAGATTTAGGATGCCCGCCTCTACATGAACTCAAGAAAAATAATTTGATAAAACTTTGTAAAGGACATTTATTTTGTAACGCTATATGCGCTGTTGAAAATGTATTTTTAATTGCCCAATGGTGGGTGAAATAAAAGATTTAAATAAAATATATACTATCTTATTATTTAATTAGGATAGGTGAAATGACAATTCTGCATACATCGATGGCAGAAGGGGCGTCTCAGCCCTATTTATACACGTGTCTGGAGCCATGGAGAATTGGTGTGGGAAGACTGCGCCCACGATGATGAATGTGGTGGCGCAGCTGTGTGCATTCAATTACGAACCCGCATCCTGCAGCTGCGTGGGGAGCGATAATTCGAGTGTGGTGCAGCTGTGCTCATTCAATTACGAACCCGCATCCTGCAGCTGCATGGGGAGCGATAATTAGGGTGTGGCGCAGCTGTGCTCATTCAATTACGAACCCGCATTCAATTAGTTACCGGCACGTGCGCGGCGGGGGAGCGATGTGTGGTGCAGCTGTGCGCATTCAATTACGAACCCGCATTCAATTAAACTCCCCTAGTTCCTCGGCTCCCCTCCGCTCCAAGGCGTGAGTCAATTAGCATTAATTAAAATCAATTAAGGGCTCCCCCGCAAATCAATTAAAATCAATTAGTCTCAATTAAAATCAATTAAAATCAATTAGCCTCAATTAAAATCAATTAGCCTCAATTAAAATCAATTAAAATCAATTAAAATCAATTAACATTAATTAAAATTAATTAAAATCAATTAACATTAATTAAAATCAATTAAGGCCCCCACGCAATTCAATTAAAATCAATTAACATTAATTAAAATCAATTAAGGACCCCACGCAATTCAATTAAAATCAATTAGCGTTAATTAAAAACTGGCAACGCAACCCCCTTTTAACACTACTATAATTCTCTTGGAGTATATTGATATTTGAAAGTATTCACAATGTTACCAGGACAAAAAATTGGACAAAACAAAAAGGCTTTGGATTATTTTTTTTAGAGAAACAGTCACGCTAGAACTAAATATTGGAAAGTAAAAGATTGTACAAAGAAAAAGGATATAAAATTAGGTAAAAACATTATTTAAATTGACCCGCTATACAAGGAAAGTAAAATTGTTTTTCTTCTATTTATCTGAGGTTAATGAAGCAATTCTCTAACACTCTTCTATAGACGATGTTTGTTTTTAGTACCTTACAACAAACTTTCCTAAGGTGTCTTATGAAAATCTCTCTTTAGAAGGATGCTTTGATGTCGTAAAAAGAGCTATTCAAAACGTTTTTGGGAAATAGAAAATACAAAAACTCTCAAAGTATGGTCACAAATACTAGTTTTCTTATTCCCATATTGAATAAGTAAAATCAGATGCTTCCTAAGAAACTGGTAATAGACATGGAAAAAGCTATTAAAACTTCGTGATTTAGTATCACTATTATACAATGTTTTCACCCACATAATTCCTCCGTAAAATAATTTTAGTATCGTATTTTCTATAGTAAATGAATTTACACGTTAATACACTCATCAACAGAGGACATCAAAGTGGGTAAAACGTTTTAGTACTGAATAAATTAATTTCAATTCGCGTTAAAATTAGAGATGCCAAATGAAATATAATATCATTTCTGAAACCAACACCGAAAGAAACATCTAGTTTTAAGAACGAAGTCCCTCTGGCATTGAGAGTTAATGAAATGCTATCGGGTAACTAGCCGAGTTAAGGAAGTGTTATCACATGATACTTCGGCGATCACATACATTGTCGTCATCTTCTGGTGAAGTGCCTAAGAAGATGGCGACAGTGTTTTGTGATCGCCGAAAAGTTTAAAAAAAAAAAAAAAAAAAAAAAAAAAAAAAAAGCATCCTTCACTTCCTTAACAACTCAGAGTAGTGTTGATCGTGTAAAGGACGTGTATCACCAACGTCCTCATAACGTGCATAAAATTAACTAAAACAGTGTGACTCTATAGTTGACCTACTATTGAGACAAAAAGAAATAGTAAAAAGAATAGCCTCATCTGTACCTATACTTACGATATAATAAAATTGTTGAAAAGTTGGCTGTACATGATGTCTTTCAAAAACAGCAATTGCAATGTATAATACTGATGATAATTGCAAAACCGTAGTACATGGAATTTTTGTCGTGATTTAACCAAGGCTGGATGAGCGGTCTGCTGGCTGGTCTGAGTGGGGGGTCTAAACGCCTCCGGTTCGAATCCCTGTCTTGGCGGGGATTTTCACAGGCTCTTAACTCGTGGTACAGCTTGCTGTGTGATGTGATTTACGCTAGAACTCTTACATGATTCTGATTCGACGTTAAACTGTAAGTCCTTGTACCCGGCAGAACTACCGGGTTAGATTAAGGCGGCTACGACAGGGGCGGAATGCCCACCGAATATAGACCCTGTCACCAGGTCATTACGACCACACGGAATTATTATTATTCTTATACCAAGCTTGGATAAGTGGAAACTGAGCGATGTAATTGGAGGTAACACACAAATTAAAGGGCAATTCACGGGACACTTAGCTTGTGAGATATCTAGACACAAGCGAACGTACGAGTATGCTTTCGGCAAAGAACATAGAAGCCGTAGACCCAGCAACCTGCAAACAGTTAAGTCCGGTCCAGCGAATACAATAAGTGATGCTTTTGATGCAAGCTTACATGAAGGGAAATAAATGTGTTCATCGACATAAGGATTTCAAGCAGGAAGGGTAACAAAGGCAGCTTGGCTTCGCTTTGCAACGAAGGAACCGCAGCACCAAAGGTTAAGTTAGAAAAAAAAAAATCACCATTTCCAGAAATTAAAGAATCTACAGAGCCCCGAATAAGTTTAAAGAAATGTGTGTATGAAACCTTGGTTAAAGCTGTGCGCGAATAGCAACCCTAGATTGATTTAAAAATAAAAACTTTTTTCCCAATTTTTTCCAGTGGCCTGTCGCATACGATCGGCATTTTGAGCATTTCCTGTAATTATTCTGATGAATATCATGTGTAAACATGTCGAGAACATTATATTAATTCTCAGCGACGAGAAAAACATCTATTTTAAATTATAGTAATGGTAGCTGATTTCTTTCTTCCAGACCAAGATGGTGGGTGAACGGTTAACGCTCTGGCCTCGCATTCGGGAGGACGCGGGTTAGAATCCCCGTCCGGGCATCCAGATTTGGGTTTTCCATGGTTTCCCCAATTCACTTTATGCTAATTCCGGGATGCTTCCTTCAAAAAGGCCATGGCCGAAATCCCTCCCGTTTCTTGTCCCCAATCCCATCCCGCTTCTAATGACCTTAGCCGTCGACGAGGCGTAAAAATGAAAAAAAAAATTCTTCCAGGGCGACCGAGAATGCAACGAGAGGTTATTCGGTGATTATCTAGCGACTCTGGAAGCTGGTCTGGGGGCGTCCATTAATTACGTGAGGTGAAATAGGGGAGGAGATCAAAGAAATGTCTACAAAACCACTGGCGACATCGATTCCAATGTTAGTGGACTGGTTTTACAGTACTTAAAAAGAGGAGAGCTACTATTGGGAGGGGGGGGGGGAGAGAAGGACGTCCAGATTTACGAAAACATACTTCACGTAATTAATGGACGCCCTTTTTCTTTCCGTTACGCGAGGAACGAACAGTTCACTGGCGCTGGCGCCCTGACATCAAATGTCCCGTTGGCTGTCCCAGCTGAAAACGAAAGCATTGACCAAGCGGTAATATTCGTCGATAAACACAGTTCAGTATTACAGGCAGGACCTCCACACGTCCTTTGACTAGCAATCTCAGAAGCTAATTATCCTTCTGTACCCCACATTTATTAGTCCATGACTATCCAAGAATTAATTGTTGTTTAATGTGAATAAATGATAATTTGATTTTTTCAAATTAAAGTGAATAAAGCCCTGAGATATTGTTTGTAAATTACATTAAATGAGATTTTTTGTGTTCTTCCGGGGACAATTATCCTTTCAGATCAATTTTAATATTATTAATAACTACATTAAGTAGGAATTCTTGGAATAAAATAAGTGGGTCTCAAGGATAGAGAATTTTGTCGTTTCAGAATTTTTGTTTGTCTGTCCGTCTGTTCGTGTATTAAGCAAAAACAGACAGATTTTATTGAAATTGCTCATAGTAACGGCCTACGTCACTTGACACACCTAAGATACTTTTTATCCAGATTAATGACACAATTCCTGACGATAGAGGGGCGTAGACCGAAAAATCTGAACTTTTTTGTCTATCTGTATGTGCTTCTCGGAAAAATTAATGAACGCATTTCAGCGAAACTTAACTTAGTGATCGCTTATGTCATCAGATAAATAACATAGTTCTCGATGATACAACAGCCAAAACCGTAAATTTTGGAATCTTTGTCTGCATCAGCCACACTGGAAAACTGTAAGTTGTTTTCAGTGAAACTACAGAGACTGATAGTTTATGTGATCACGGGGTTTCGGATCCTTAGGACGTCATATTTTTTCTTGCCTTCATTTTTAGCTCTAATGCTGAACCAAACACTCATTGAACGCATCTGATCGTAGCATATATCAGGCCATTTTCTAGTTTTGGTCATATTACGATAATATTTATGGTCATATCGTCATATTTTGAGGAAAAATCTGGTAATTTTTTAGTAGAACCGGGAATTCACTAGAGTTTATAGATGAGAAGAAATTAAGATAATTATTCACAGAACTGTACTCCTATTATACATTGGAGGAAACACCAAACAAGTTGCCACTGAATTGGTCAGAATTCACCAGCCAAGAATTAAAGTTATAATTGTCACTCTCTAAACGTTAATGTTCCGCACGCCTTTTAATCTCGACAATGCAGCAGCAGCATGCCTGTGTAGATCTACGTCAATGTCTGATCACCGCCAATACTTTTGAAAATAATTCTCAGTCAGTGTAAAATCTGCAGTGGATCAGTGAGTACCGCCATGTCGAAAACAAAATTTTCTGAAAGTGCGAAGTTATGGAGCTACGTAAAGGAATTTGGATATGCAGTGGGTGTACGGAAGCAAATTATGCTGTCTATGTGAAAGCGACACTACTAGATTAAATAAATGATGTATTATTGAACATGTTTTGATGTATAGTAAATTTAAATGTTTGGTCATATTTTGTTATTTTTAGGTCAGATTTACCCGTTTTTATGGTCACATTTGCATGAATATTTGTCTATTTTTTTAGCAGTACAGATCCGAACCTTAATGATGAGTTAACGTGTAGGATACTGTTATCCCCATTTGTGCCATATTTTGTACATGATACAGAGACCAAAACCGAAAATTATGGGATGTGCCAAACAAAAACTAAACATTTCAACGAAACTGTACTATGACAGCTTATTTGACGGTAATGATACCTCACCTTATGTTTCGATGTGACATCGACACGTTGGGAAATTAAAAAAAAAAAAAATTCAGTCATTGGGGATTGCCGACAAAAATGAAAACATAGAACTATTATTATCATACGCTGAACGTGTCATACTTAAAGCTTCAGATATACTAAATAATAACAATTCCGTGTTGCCTTAATGACCTTATGACAGGGCTTCTGTTGGCTGCGAATTCTGCCCCTGTCTTAAGGCGCGTCCCCACGATCATTGTAACGAAGGCGAGACAGGACATCATTAGCCGAAGTGTAGGGGCCGCAGGTTAGTCCTAGCTTACCTCGTCGCCACCTCCGCACCACGTTGCCTAGTATCGTTTGGCACAGAGCACTTTACAGCAACAGAAGGGGGTGCGCACCACTGCTGCAAACCGATGGCAACAGCGCACCGCTACACACGCCTGTGATGTTTACCGACTCAGAGTGGGTAGCTGCGTCTCGTCTCCGCTAGCAGAGGTGGCCCTGTTCCCATGGCATGTTCCCGTCCCGTCCCGTCTCGCCTTCGTTACAAGGGATCGTGGGAACGCACCTTTAGCCGACTCAACCTAACCCGGTATTGCTACCAGGTACAGGGGACCTACAGTTTAACGTGGAATCCAAACCGCAGAAGCGTTCTGGGGTACTTTACATTACACAGCAAGTTGTGCCAGAGGTGAAGGTTGGGTCAAGGATCAACGAAAATCCCCGTCGAGACAGAGACCTATCGTTCCCCAGTCAGACACCTTAACCACTGAGCCACCAGATCGCTACAGATGCACTGGTAACATTAGCATGTCGGTGACGTGAACTAACATGATTTTACCCATCGAAAAATCGCCCAATGCGCCTAAAGAAATTTTCACTTCAAAAACTAAAAATCTAACTTAGTCCAAAACCCGAAGGTTGGACAAATCTTCCGCAAGCAGTTGTACCAAGCTATTGTTACATCAAAATATAAAACCTATGTGTATGAAAAAATTGTCAAAAAAATCATTCATTTTTATATATTAGATACAAGTATAATCTACAGGGTGTTACAAAAAGGTACGGCCAAACTTTCAGGAAACATTCCTCACGCACAAACAAAGAAAATATGTTATGTGGACATGTGTCCGGAAACGCTTACTTTCCATGTTAGAGCTCATATTGTGGACGGCTGTGATACAATACGCCATTCTCCAGGGCTGCATCAGCGCATCAGGGATTCCATGCGACGGAGGGTGGATGCATGTATCCTCGCTAACGGAGGACATTTTGAACATTTCCTGTAACAAAGTGTTTGAAGTCACTCTGGTACGTTCTGTTGCTGTGTGTTTCCATTCCATGTTTAATGAGATTTGAAGAGAAGTAATAAAATGAGCTCTAACATGGAAAGTAAGCGTTTCCGGACACATGTCCACATAACATATTTTCTTTGTTTGTGTGTGAGGAATGTTTCCTGAAAGTTTGGCCGTACCTTTTTGTAACACCCTGCATACTTTCACTTCTTTCCAAGCGCAACTAGTGATACTTATAACTACAGATACGTTGTTAACATTAGCATGTTAGTGACGAGAACTGATAAGATTTTACCCATCCAATTCGACTTGGCGCTCACATCGAGGATATTACGTAAAGAGTAAGTGCTCGGCTCCATACACTTCACCCGATAACACACTGGCACCTCATCTACGAGTTACCGTTATTTGGTCTGTAACTGATTATGCTTGCGCCGCCTGGGAGCACGCTGACAATTGCCAAATGGAGACTGTGAGTGGTTTATAACAGAGCCCTGAACTGGGAACTACATCTGCCCAACTGTTTCCGCACTGACGCAGTCCACAATGCGTCGGTAACAACGAAGTTCATCGAATGATTCTGGCAACAGGTCTATAAATTCCACAATTCAGGACACCGCTCTATCAATCCATTGATCAGTCGTCTCGACTATCACGAAATAGCCGCTGTCAGACATAACAGACCATTGGTGCTAACGGGGCGATAAGAAGAATCAGTAACACATCAACAACATGACCACTCGAAAGTTACAAGAAAACACTATGCAGAAAATATCTTATAAAAGCAACTCCCACAGCAAATTGATTTAAGAGAAGAGACTAACAGGTCTGACATGCTAATAGCGTTGGAATAGACGCGGGCACAACATTACATAATAATTTACAGTCAATGTGCCTTTGTAAACTATTTTTATTCCACTTATAAATTTTTATTCGTTTGTATCCTTGATACTGAATCATAACATCGTTCATATCCATTGTTAATGTATTAGTGGTTAAAAGTCACTACGTATGTAATTACGTAGATCACTTTTATTTTGTATTCTCAATCATTTTATTGATATTTATCTCTGATGATCGTCATAGAATGCATTATCTGGTCCATGTGGATGACTTCACGGGCACTACTAGTCCGCAATAAATTCAGTGTCAAAATTTTAGCTATAGCAGGCAACATTTCTTTTTCAGCTTCAGCTTTCGATTGGTGTCGGCAATTTTAAACACTGGAAAGAATCAACTAACTAAACCATAAATTACGTGAACACTTGTGTTAATAACCAAACAGTTGGTGGCATTATGCATGTTTCCCTCAACTTAATATATTCATAGATTTCTATACATCGATATAAAATATTACCCTTATCAGCAACATCCCATGAAACTTTTGAAACTCAAAACTTACAGGGTAAATACACACTCATCTCTCATACATATAAATGTCAAACTGTCTGCAGTGATGTTAGAGAAACTTATAAAAGTTACAGAAACAGAACAGAACATGAAATAGGAATAAAATTTAAATCTGACTAAAGTAAATACACATTATGTGAGGAACTACGGTACGAGATATAGAATAAACAAATTATTTGGAAGTCTGTGTAAGAACCGTTATTTCAGGCTTTAAAACCTGCAGTAATGAGATATTCTAGACTAAAGGAATTAAATTCTGTTGGAAGGACTTTATACGCCTCTACAGTCCAACGCATCTGATCCAAGGATACTCTGGACAACAAGAAGTTGATTCTGTGAGATCAAACTCAGAAACCAGATCCCGGAACTAAGAATCGGATACTGTTTAGTGACGAGGGGAAGGTCGTCGGCAGGATAGACAAACAGTCCTTCAACTAACTGGAGTATCGGCTAGCCTAAGGACACCATCAGGTTTACGGAATTTAGAATTTGTCACCACCGAGGGAAAGCGCTCTGGTGAATCAGCGGTTAGGCGTCTGACTGGAAATCAAAAGGTCCCCGGTTCGAATCCCTGTCACGATGGGGATTTTATAAGGCTCTTAACCTGACCTTTACCTCTGGTAGCTGCTTGCTGTGCAACGTGAAGTACGTCAGAACGCTTCCATGGTTCGGATTCCACATTAAACTGTAGGTCCGTTATAACCGATAGAGTTACCGTATTTAGTAAGGTAAGGAGGAAAGGAACAGGCTGTCCAGCCACTTATACCAGGCTTGGTATGCCTCCTTCGGGAGGGTCCAAACAAACCTCGAGTTGAAGACCATGTTTAAGCTTTTAACTACCGAGTGAAGTTGCATTGTTAATGTATTGTTGTATACTGTGTATCGAATATCTCAGTTTACACTGTGGTTATAACGGAGATCCGCATCTCCGCATTCGCATCAGCGAGTGCGGAACTTCCTCATGAAATCTTACATACGCTTCCGCCTCCGCAAGTTTTAAAACGGAGGTGTAACGGAGGTTTTGTTTACAATGCAATATATGTATATGAAATAGCTTATTGTTTCCTCTTTATACAACATTCGGCACATTGCGCTTAGCTAACAACACCGACGTTGATTTTATCTTACGGTCCTTTAATAAGTGTAATAGCGAATTGCATAGTGTCATTAGTTAAGCGGCGAAGTGAAAATTTGAAGTTACATGTAAAGTAAGATTGGTGGAAAGGTGGGTGGCGGGCGCGGTATGACCTGCTTGTCCCCAGAATTAGTATGCCCCGAACTCCGGCAATTTCATGTCGAAAAGATGGTTTTATTGTCGCATGCTTAACTAAGTATCTAATTTAATTCACTTGTCAAATCATCGTGCGTCTCTCTTTATTTGAAAGATAAGGCCAAAAAAAAAATTGAGTTTGATAGTATTGTGTGGAAATAGACGATACTTACGCAAAGTATATAATTTACTGGTATGACCAAAAATATACTTATGTTGATTTGAATTTTATTTTCAATAATGTGTTAGATTCTAATTTTTTTTCACCTCCGCTTCCGCGGAGATCACTCACTGGACTTCCGCATCTGCATCCATCCGCATCCCCAACGATGACCTCCATTAAAACCACATTTTTCCGGTCCCGGTAGCGTAGGGGCTAGAGTGCTAGCTCCGCCTCCCGAAGGTCACCGGTTCGAATTCGACCGCGAGCATGGGTGTTTAAACGTTGTGTTTGTGCATGTCATATCCATCCAGTGGTGTGTACAATTATTGGAAGAATGCATACTGGAAGAAACTGAAGGCACTGGATCACATATAATTGTGTTTGCTGTATGGCCTCAGATAAAAAAAAAGCAAAAAACAAAAACAGTTTACAAATAACTGATATGTAAAGATGGTCCAGTCGGTACTACCCTAAAGATATTTAACTTAAAGCAAATATGATTTGCATTAGCTTCTGCTATAAAAAATTAAAATTTTAAAATAGCATCTCTTTTTGGAAACAAAAAACAAAAACAAAACAAAAAACATTGATATTCGCTATAAGTTATAAAATGAGAGAAAAACGTAGATTTTTTAAAAAAATATTTGACGGTATATCATTATGAATAGCTGAAAATTGATTAACATTGTGGAAAGGAAAATGAAGTTCTTCGTACAGTGGGTTCTGCAAACTACAAGTTTCCGTAAATTTTGTTCACCCGCTACTGTAGCTGCGCGGGTTAAGCCTCCTCCACCTCGGATCAGAGAGATACAAGGGAACCAGGTTCCAGTACTGGCCCCCACGTACCTTCCATCCTTTTAGGTAGTTTCTCAGAAATCACGTAGGCACCATAAATTACACGTTTCACAAACAAAAATAAACCTAACACAGAGGACATAAAATCCACGACTGGCAGATAGATGGCAACACTTAAGCTGGTCCCGTCAGTTGTTTCTTGCGTTTTTTTTTTGTTGTTATTTTTTTGTTTAATTTTTTTTACACCTCATCGACGTCGAGGTCAATAGAGGCGGTTTGGGACTGGAGACAAGGAATGGGAAGGAATTCGGCCATGGCATTTTGAATGAAGAATCCAGGCGTTCGCCTGGAGTGATTTGGAGAAACCATGAAAAACCCAAATCTGGATGCCCGGACGGGGATTCGAACCATCGTCCTGCCGGACATGAGGCCAGAGCTTTAACCGCTCACCCACCACTCTCGGTCACACCCCTCGGTCAGAACATATTCCTTCCGGCCTGTGTAAGGGTTAACTATCCGTCTCTGAAGCACATGTTTAGAGATCCATGACAATCAGAACTCATTACTCTAAAAAGCCTCATTAATACACGATTGAATATGGCTGACGAATAAAAAAAATTTTCGTGATTAGATGTAGTACAAAGCCTATTTACATATAAAAAATTTGAGACTGGCATCGTTGTGCGTTACCACTTGAGTTAAGACAAGGATTACAGTGGTTAAAGAATTCTTATGCAGTGAAGTTCAGTAGTTTTTAACAGCTGAAGTAGTAACTATGTGCAATTAAAACTGCAGATGAAAGAATTTTTTAAGCTGCTGGAGGGTAACATTCACCAGAGAAGTTATTCTGTTTGAAACATGATGTAAGCTATTACAACATGCTCCAACCACCCAATCAAACCACAAACCGGGAATTGAACAAAGTATGTTTTCTTGAAATAGGTTCTTATCCTTCTTTACCACCTTTTCCCAACATCGGGGGTCACTCCCTTAGATGAGCTTTACTCATAAATGGCATGGTCAAATTTGGAGCTTTACTCATCAATGGCAAGGTCAAATTTGGTGCTTTACTCATCATTGGCATGTTCAAATTTGGAGCTTTACTCTTCAATGGCATGGTCAAATTTGGAGCTTTACTCATTAATGGCATGATAAAATTTGGAGGTTTAGTCATCAATGGCATGGTAAAATTTGTAGCTTACTCATCAATGGCATGATCAAATTTGTAGCTTTACTCACAATGGCATGGTCAATTTTGGAGCTTTACTCATCAATGGCATGGTCAAATTTGTAGCTTTACTCATCAATGGCATGGTCAATTTTGTAGCTTTACTAATTAATGGCATGGTCAATTTTGGAGCTTTACTCATCAACGGCATGGTCAAATTGGGAGCTTTACTCATCAATGGCATGGTCAAATTTGGAGCTTTACTCATCAATGGCAAGGTTAAATTTGGAGCTTTACTCATCATTGGCATGTTCAAATTTGGAGCTTTACTCTTCAATGGCATGGTCAAATTTGGAGCTTTACTCATTAATGGCATGATAAAATTTGGAGGTTTAGTCATCAATGGCATGGTAAAATTTGTAGCTTTACTCATCAATGGCATGATCAAATTTGTAGCTTTACTCATCAATGGCATGGTCAATTTTGGAGCTTTACTCATCAATGGCAGGTCAAATTTGGAGCTTTACTCATTAATGGCATGATAAAATTTGGAGGTTTAGTCATCAATGGCATGGTAAAATTTGTAGCTTTACTCTCAATGGCATGATCAAATTTGGAGCTTTACTCATGAATGGCATGATCAAATTTGGAGCTTTAGTCATCAATGGCGATGGTCAAATTGGGAGCTTTACTCATCAATGGAATGGTCAATTTTGTAGCTTTACTAATTAATGGCATGGTCAATTTTGGAGCTTTACTCATCAACGGCATGGTCAAATTGGGAGCTTTACTCATCAATGGCATGGTCAAATTTGGAGCTTTACTCATCAATGGCAAGGTCAAATTTGGAGCTTTACTCATCATTGGCATGTTCAAATTTGGAGCTTTACTCTTCAATGGCATGGTCAAATTTGGAGCTTTACTCATTAATGGCATGATAAAATTTGGAGGTTTAGTCATCAATGGCATGGTAAAATTTGTAGCTTTACTCTTCAATGGCATGATCAAATTTGGAGCTTTACTCATGAATGGCATGATCAAATTTGGAGCTTTAGTCATCAATGGCATGGTCAAATTGGGAGCTTTACTCATCAATGGAATGGTCAAATTTGGAGCTTTACTCATCAATGGCATAGTCAAATTTGGAGCTTTACTCATCATTGCCATGGTCAAATTTGGAGTTTTGCTCATAATTATCATGGTCAAATTAGGAGCTTTGCTTTCACGGCCGCATGCCCTTTCTGACGCCAAGTATTTATACCTACTGCCAGGTCTTATTATGCACTAATGGAGGGATTGGGAGTGTTGCCATTTGACTGCTAAATGTGTAACTAAGTTATGTATGTGATAAATGTATTTTTTGTTTGTGAAATGTGTAGTTTATGAGGCGGAGATTGTGGACCATCCCATCATTTGCCTTTATGTCTGCGGAATACCGACTAAAACCGCTGTCAGAACGGCCGGTACGCGGGGACCCTGGCTCGTGCCCAGTACCACTGTACCTGCCAGATCCAAAGTGCGGCGCCTCAGCGCACTGAGCCACACAGACGATTTGTTTTCTTCAGATATTCTAATAATTCTAAATTCCTTTTTAAATAGCAAAATGTTATAATATGCGCGGAAACAGTATAAAATCACCAGTAAAATAAAAGGAGAACACAGTGATTTTAAAGATTTCAGATATAAAGGGAGAGGAAGATTACATATCCACCAGCTTGATAAAAACTAACTTATGGCTTTACGCCTCGTCGACGTCGAGGTCATTAGAGGTGGGAACAAGGAACCAAGGAACGGGAATGAGTTGGGCCATGGCCTTTTGAAGGAAGGATCCCGGTATTCACCTGGAATGATTTTGGGAAACCATGGAAAACCTAAATCTGGACGGACGGGGATTCGAACCGGCGTCCTCCCGAATGCGAAGCCAGAACGTTAACCGTTCACCCACCATGCTCGGTGTTGACACAAAGATTGAGGTAGTTAAAAGCAGTGTCCGTCAATCAAAGAAATCATATAATAAATACAGATTAAGAGGTTCGACGGAAAACAATTACCTAGGAAAAAATTCAGTGTAACGTCTCTATAAGTTCCAAGAAAACAAAAAAATTTTAATTATGAAACATCAGAATGTTGAGTCTAAAATCTGCAGTAACAACAATGAAAGTAACAATCAAGTGAGAAGAACTGTTGGTGAGAAATGCACCATCGGCCGTCCCCTATTCAATTGTACCCATCAGGAATTTTTTTTTTTTTTTTTTACTTATGGCTTTACGCCTCGTCGACGTCGAGGTCATTAGAGGCGGAATGGGACTGGGGTCAAGGAACGGGAAGGAATTCGGCCATGGCTTTTTTTAAGGAAGCATCCCGACATTCGCCTGGAGTGATTTTGTGAAACCATGGAAAACCCAAATCTGGATGCCCGGACGGGGATTCGAACCGCAGTCCTTCCGAATGCGAGGCCAAAGCGTTAACCGTTCACACACCACGCTCGGTTCTTCAGGAAACACAAAACGGGAAAAGCGCGCGCGCAACAACAGTTGTAGCAGAATTACCCTCATATATTTGTTCGATGTAAAAACTCATTTTTTTAATACTGAAGTCAAAAGAAGGAATAAATATATAATAAAAATATGTATATTTGTAAACATTTATAACTGCAGCAGATTTGAAGTTCATAGGTATACCATTCACGAAATACATCTTAATTAACTAAGTAAACTCCATGATGGTAAATGTGTTCTTGTTTTCATGAGAACCTGAGACCAAACCAACTGAAAATACTATCACTCTATAATTCTACAATGATCACTAGCAGAAAAGGAAAAAGGTTGTGTCAAATTGCCACAATTTTAAATTAGACAGAAAAAAGGTTATAAATCTTTCAGCTGCATATCTCTAACCATCAAAGTGTTCAATATATCAACAATTATCTAAGGAACCTAACAATTTTTGTTTATCTGCTTAATGTCTCTCTAACAGCGAGTCTTTAGAGACGGGAAAGGATTGGGGGCAAGGAATGGGAAGGAATTCGGCCATGGCCTCTTGAAGGAAGCATCCCGGCATTTGCCTGGAGTGATTTGGGAAACCATGGAAAATCCGAAACTGGATGCCCGGACGGGGATTCGAATCGCCGTCCTCCCGAATGCGAGGCCAGAACGCTAGCCGTTACACTACCACCCCCTGTGAATCTAACAAAACACAAAAAGTGTGACATGGCATTTGTTACGCAAAGTGGCTGTAATTTAGAAGAGGTCATCATGCATATCAAGAACTATGACGCTGCAAGTTGCTACTGTAGAGGTTAACACACAGGTGGGATGGAAGCGTAAGCTGTGGATCAGGTATAGAAAACAAGGTGTTGCAGTGAGAAAAGAATTCTAGCAAGGAAACATTTTTTTTA